>BQNB010142417.1:0-17140 GCA_026074375.1 Tanacetum coccineum | reverse complement strand
CGCACTCTAAGTGTCTTAACGTGTGTGCCCCCAATAGGCTCACACATTTCTGGTCGTATATTGCTAATCCAACTAACATATTCCAACAGATAATATTGTCTAGTGTTTGCGTATAGTGAAACTGTATTGATTGATAGGCAAATAAGTAGGTTTGAGGGTGTTTGTGATTGCGTATCCAAACGGCTATAAAATTATTTGCATGTAGATTGAAGTATTCTGGAAAGGAAGTTTGAAATTGTATTTGCTAGTTGTGAAAATTAGGTATAATAACCAATCTCAAACACCCCCTTAGTTTGTAGATGCTAGAAAAAGGATTCCGATTATCTGTTTTTGATGATGTTATTATACATGTAAATCGTCAGATAACTATATATTGTCAAACACTCAACAGTTGGTTATTTGACTATCCCAACCTCAAATATCAGAAGCACACCCAAGCACTATGCGCTGAATGGAATGCCAAACACCCCCTACAAATCGTATGATATGATTATTGCATATTGACATGATGCGTCAAAATGAAATGGCAAACACTCCCTTATAGAGATGTAAGGGGACTGCTTGGATACTTTTTTAAATTGATTATTGGGACTTAAAGAACAAAACTTGGATCCTTGTTGGATTAAAGGGAAAGATCATTAAGATAATTTCGCATATACTCTCGAAGTTCAGTCTGCTTGCTAAATTTCTATCAGATTTCTTTTGAACTTGTCAAATTTCAGCCCTAAAACATAGAGAATTAGAATGAGAATCAGCTCTTGAAATTTAGGTAGAAAGACTAATTTTCTTCTCTAGATTTTATTCGATTACCTAGAAACTTAAACAATATATATAAAGTTCATGGTGCAGGTCTCAGTCTTTGAAGGAATATAAGATCAAACAGTTGATAAAGTTAACGGCCTGCATCATTATGCTTATTTATATTGTAAGAAAGCACACAATATTATTATAATTTATAAACTGTTATGTTTATATTATGCTTGAAAATGAAGTTGATTATTAAGATAATTTTTTTAATGTATCTTTTGCTATAAAGCGGATGGGTTGGGGAAAGGTGCAAGTTCCAGACCGCTGCAAGCTTGGAATTGGGTACTGAAGGACGGGATTGGGTATCTAAGCAAAATATTTTTGTCAAAATTCGGACGGCATTTTGATGTGAATCCAAAGGGATGGAGGTTATTCACTGATTTTCTGGAAAATGCAGCTTTTGGTATGGAAATCGTGACTCCTGCTTTCCCTCATCTTTTTTTCCCGATAGGTGCTGCTGCTGGAGCAGTTGTTTCTTCCGCTGCATTATTCAGGTAATCTAAGCCTCAATTTAACACAAAAAATTTGTATGTCTATAAGACATGATTAAAACAACGATTATTTATGCATGTTCATTAAGTTAACTCTTTTACTTGACAGTCCGCTACCAGTAATCTGTTTTTATGCGGGTTTCGCTCTCAAAGGAACTTTGCTGAGGGAAAATCGCTCTATACTTTACGCAGTTTATCCCAAATGCCCAGTCATAAAATTAAAGAAGAAAAAAAAATTCATTCGCTTCATATGGGTTTATTACTATTTTGTGTTATGATTGACTAAGTTTAATAATGACAGGGTATAGCAAAGGGAGAAGCTCAGGAATTGTAAGCAGAATCTATTGTCTAATGCTCGTGATAGCATTAGCAAATTCGCAAACAAACTTCACTCACCTTTGTCACATGCTTCCTTTTGAGCAGTGACTTGGATCCACATGTTCTGCAATCTCAACACACGGTAGAATGAAGTATTGATCTATAAAACTTGGCACTTTTTATAGTTATGTTTTTTACCATTTTCTCTCCATATGGGTATGACTATTTTGTGTGATGAGTAACTGAAGTTTGATAATGACAGGTAATAGCAAAGGGAGAAGCTCAGGGAATGGTTAGCAAATCTATTGGTATAATGCTCGGGATAGCATTAGCTAATTGCATACAAGCTTCAACACCTTTGGCTCTTGCATCGTTTGGTGCAGTGACTTGGATCCACATGTTCTGCAATCTCAAATCTTATCAATCCATTCAATTAAGGACTTTAAATCCTTATCGTGCAAGTACTTCCTTTTCACTTCCATTCTTAATATAATCCAAGTTCCTTTACGTATATCATACAGTAGAATGAAGTATTGATTTATAAAACTTGGCACCTTTTAGAGTTATATCTGTTACTATTTTCAAGAAAAATACACATTTTGATATTTTGTGATACTGAACTCGTATTCTATGCCCAATATGCAGGTTTGGTGTTTGGTGAATATCTGCTAAGTGGTCTTGTTCCGTCGGTCAAAGAGGTCAATGACGAAGAACCCTTTTTCCCTGCTCTACCACTTCTCAGTCTAAAGCCAGCAAGCAAAGTAAGTCATCTGATGTGTAAAACTTCAAAAATAGTAAGATCTGCTTCCAAACCACCGTAAGCCCACCTGATATAAAGTGGAAGTTTCAACTCATTCACTTATGGATGGGCTAATTTGCATTGCTTTATTAAATATCAAATGGGTCAAAAAAATTTTATAGCAAAAAGGGGAACACGTCAACCGGGTTGAAAGTTGCCCTAATGGATTTATCTGATTCTAATTTGTACGACAATTGTAATAGTATGCACAATCTAGTGTTTAGTGTTTAACTGAACCTGATCTCGACCATTTTGAACCGTACTATATTGACAAGTTACAACCTAATCCTGTCCAACCTGTTACGCTACGTGCCCATTTTGTCAACTGAGTTGCATTTTTTTTTCTTTTTATTTGTCCCTCCCAGGTAGAGAATAAAGTACTCTCACCTGAAGCTAAAGAAGCCGCTGCTACCATCGAGCAACGTCTAGAGCTCGGGTCAAAGCTCTCCGACATTGTCAAAACCAAAACGGATGCACATGCTTTACTTGACTTGTACAAAAACCAAGGCTACATCCTAACTCCGCATAATGGCAAAGTTTGTGTAAGCAAAGTCCGACCTCTATTTTCATCATCTTTACTTGTTACTGTATTTCTTATTTGGGTTGTGTTTGATTTGGTTACAAAAGAAATAAACTATAGGGACGTAATCGGTAACTAAGTTAGAAAGTTTGAGTATTTAAACCACTCACGTAATCGGTAACTAAGGACTTAAACGTGTTTTTTTTTGTGAAAGTATGTACAGTTCTTTTTTTTCCTTCTACAATAACTCTCTATTTTTAGTACAGTAATATGTTAAACATAAAAAAATTGAACAGGTGATATTGAAAGATGTATGTACACCGCAAGACATGCTCAAGTCAATGTTCCACGTGAGTTACCTCTACTGGTTGGAGAAAAACGTTGGGATTAATTCAACAGGCATATCTGACGATTGTGGGCCTGGGGGAATGCTGCAGATATCATTAGAATATGTAGAAAGGGAATTTAATCATGCTAAACGTGACGGGGAGCTCGCAGGTTGGGTAACCGACAGTCTTATAGCTAGGCCTAAACCTCATAGAATTCGACCCGACTACTGATAAAAATTTCCCATAGCCTATACAAAAATTAGGTGTAGAGAATTTGGAATGAATGCGGATTACAGGAATAGTGGATTTTGGAATGATAAGTTGGATTACAAACTGATCAAGAATTGTACATGCTAAATTGCTAACCTTAGAATGATTGTTGTTGATTTGGATGTTTCTTTTTGGATTTACAATGGATTTACAATCTTTCGTGTTTGGCTAACAATAGTTAAAATACCAAAAATCGACTCATTCGTATGAGTGTGTACATTTGGCCGAAGTCGGCATTTCCAGTTGTCGCTCATTGACTGTTGTTGTTGGTCCGAGAGGCTATATATCATGCTGATGTTAATTGACAGATCCTTTAGTTGATATTCATCAAATGTGAATGACTTATTCTATGAATGCTGATGTTAATCGATGACATGTGGCTAAATATTGTCGCGCCTGCCAGCAAAACCATATTGTTAATGTCAATCATCTGTAATGTAGTTATGCTAATATATTGAACTCATATAATGGTTGAAGATATGTGACGTTTCACGTTTGGTGCAAATATAACTCATCGTATACATAGCCTTATTTTCGCAAGTCCTCATTTTTTCCATAGCCCAGCAAGTCAGTAACCAAGTCATGCAAGTTCAGGTTATTAAATACCTACTTTGTGATTATGAGCTATGACACATTTTTTTGAAGAGCGGCACCAAATTGAAGCAAAATCGCAACTAATTAGCTGAAAAGAAGAACAAATTGGACAAAGGTGCAACCTTTACCCCGGCAAATTCGAGTAAAATCGCAACTAATTAGCTGAAAAGAACAACAAACTAGACAGAGGTGCAAACTTTACCCCGGAAAATTCGAGGCCAAACTTTTTGCAAGAATCTTTATTCAGAGGAATGATTTTCGTTAAACTTTTGGGATGATTCATGCTAATAGTTTCCGACAACGATAATTTGTGCTCAAATGGATAGTCATAGTTTTTGACAGTGACATGTATAATTAGTTTGTGTTTTATTCCGTTAAAAGTAAGCACCACTTCAAGATTTTGCAGAACATGAAACCGATTGTAATGGCGACTGATCCCGTAGCAGTCCAGTTAGCCGCTATAGCCAAGAAATTGGAGTCCATAGATGCGTTGCAGAAAGATGTGGCATGCCTGTAAATATCATAGCAGAACGGAGGGACAGTTCGGGTATTGGTTTGGAAGCAGACGAAGGGGACTCATCCTGGCATCATCAAAGGTATCGCCCACATAATAAGATTGCTTTTCCCACCTTTAGTGATGGAGACCCACGGGGTTGGATCCTTAAGGCAGAAAAATATTTCCGTTACTATGACATTCCAGAAGAAGAAAAGGTCGATGTTGCATATGTTTTTGCACTTGGGAGGGGAGATGTACATTTGATTTTATTCTTGGATATCGATAATGATCAAACGATAGAAATATTGGGGGGATTTTAGTTCGGCCTTGACAGAGATATTTTTGGGTCTACGTGAATTCTAGAATCCTGGATTGAACATTTGTGCAGTGTTAAACAAACAGGAACCGTGCAAAAGTATCGACAAGAATTTGCCAAACGTTCCTCACGAGTCTAAATTGGCTGGACTCATTGTTATTGGGTGTGTTCCTTAATGGGCCTCGAAAGAAGAATTGATAAGCGGATGTTCGATTACAGAAGCCGGGGATACGGTGTATAAAGCTGGTAAGTATCGCTTTGGAAATTCGAATCCAAATCTAACCATACCTGTTATGGGATGAGGGTCGAAGTGGACAGCACCCTCCAAAATTCAACCCAACCCGGTCAAGGGCTACTGAGAACGCTACATCAAATTTCATCTAACAGAAATTACTAACCACTCTTACGAAGTTTCTGACGTTGCGAGACAATATCGTTACTTAAGGGTTGTATTGTTATCGCTGTAGATGTGGGAAAAAATACGGGCCTGGTCATCGGTGTAAAACAGGTACTTTTAAGGTGTTAAAAGTAGAGGAAGAGCCTGAAGAGCAGCCTACTAGTGAAGTCGAAGGTATAGAAGGAGATACTAATGACGTTGCTGAGATTAGTCTACATGCCATCCTTGGAAAACCCCACCCCAGAACCATGAAGGTTCAAGGTATGCTTCATTCTACAGAAGTAATTATTTTAATTGATGGGGGATCTACACATAATTTTATATCTGATGTATTGGTAAAGGATCTGCATCTTAATACTCAAGCAGTGGCACCTTTTGGTGTTCAAATTGGGAATGGAGATTTTATTAGGTGTGGCCACATATGCAAAAACCTCCCAATACAAATCAATGAACTTAAAATTGTCCAAGATTTCTATCCTTTCTCGATAGGTGGAGCGGATCTAGTTTTGGGTATTCAATGGTTGGAAACACTTAATACGGTCCAAGCGAATTGGAAAGAGATGTTCATGATTTTTAATGTAGATGGCAAACGTTATAAATGGCAGGGTATTACAACTGGTTCGCAAAGGTCATCCAGTTTCCAATATTTGGCTGTTGAACCGGGCACTCAACCAGAAATTCCCGATGTTCTCCAACCTGTGATACACCAATACAACCCAGTTTTTGAAGAACCCAAGACTTTGCCTCCCAACCGTTCACAAAACCACTCTATTTCCCTACTTCCAAATTCCACACCACCTAATATCCGGCCATACCGATACCCCCATTCCCAAAAGGCTGAAATCGAAAAACAAGTAGAGGCATTATTGACGGCAGGGTTTATTCAGCCTAGCAATAGCCCTTTCTCAAGCCCGATTCTACTAGTTAAGAAAAAAGATAATACATGGCGGATGTGTGTGGATTATCGAGCTCTCAACAAAATAACGATAGCCGACAAATACCCAATCCCAAATATTGATGAACTATTGGATGAATTATATGGAGCTACGGTATTTTCAAAGCTGGATTTACGTTCTGGTTACCATCAGATTAGAGTACATGACCTGGACATTCCGAAAACAGCTTTTCGTACTCATTCAGGGCATTACGAATTTAAGGTGATGCCATTTGGCTTAACCAACGCTCCCTCGACATTCCAGGCTGTCATGAATGATTTATTCCGCCCTTACTTACGCTGTTTTATACTAGTTTTCTTTGATGACATACTAGTATACAGCCCCAACATGGAACATCATCTTTCTCATCTGAAAAAACCCTACAATTACTACACGACCACCAATTCTTCGTCAAGCTTTCAAAGTGTTGTTTCGGACAATCTAAGGTATCTTTTTTGGGCCATGTCATCACTGGGGATGGTGTACAGGTGGAAAAGGAGAAAATTGATGCTGTGCAATCGTGGCCTATTCCTTCTAATGTCAAAGAAGTTCGCGGTTTTCTTGGTCTTACAGGTTATTATCGGCATTTTGTAAGAAATTATGGGCTGATTGCACGACCTTTGACTGCTTTTACAAAGAATAACGGGTTTGTTTGGTCTGATGAGGCATTTGTTGCGTTTACTACATTGAAACGGGCCTTACTTTCAGCACCTGTTCTCCGGTTACCGAATTTTTCAAAGACATTTGTGGTTGAATGTGATGCATCTTCGGCAGGAGTTGGTGCTATTTTTGTTATCAAGAGGAGCAATCCCATCCGATTACTTTAGTAATGGATTTTCCCCATCTAATCGATTTAAGTCGGCCTATGATCAGGAATTATTAGCTCTAGTTCTCGTTGTTCAGAAATGGAACCACTACTTATTAGGACGCCATTTTCTCATCCTCGTCGATCATTATACCTTAAAATTCTTGTTGGAGCAGCGCATTACAACAACTGAACAACAACGACTTTTACTTAAATTATAGACTTTGATTTTTCGATATAGTCGCAGGGCTGGATAAGTGAATAGGGGGGCGGATTTGCACTTTCTCGGAGTCCATTCAGCGGAACTGTGGTCGTTGTCGGTCCCAGTATTGCGTCCGGAAATTTCCGACATTAAAAGGGGTCTTCATACAAGATTTTATAGCGTCAATATCCTCCATCAGCTCCAAGATAATCCTCATACGTTCCCCGAATTTTCTTCGACATGTACCATTCTTGATTTTCAAAAGGCAGGTTGGTTATCCCTGATATACCCGATCTTAAGCTCAAATTACTTCAAGAGTGTCACAACTCACCAGCGGGTGGACATGGCGGTTTTTTAAAGACTTTTAAACACTTATCTCTCCAATTTTTTTGGCCAAGAATGAAACAAGAGATCAGGGTGTTTGTACAGAACTGCTTAGTTTGCCAGCAGCAAAAGTACCAAACATTATCTCCGGCTGGTCTACTCCAACCTTTGCCTATCCCGGTCTAAATATGGGAGGACATCTCAATGGATTTTATTGTGGGGTTACCGCTATCCAACAGGTTTGACACCATTTTAGTAGTGGTGGATCGACTGAGCAAATATGCCCATTTTTTGTGTCTATCTCATCCTTTTACAGCCAAGAGTGTCGCTGCCCTCTTCTGCAAGGAAATTGTTCGTCTACACGGCTTCCCTCGATCTATTATATCAGACCGTGATGTCATCTTTTTGAGCACCTTTTGGCAGGAACTCTTTCGTTTGAGCCAAACCAAACTGCAATTGAGCACCAGTTACCATCCACAAACACAAACTGATGGTCAGACGGAAGTTCTCAATCGCTGCCTAGAGGCCTATTTACGTTGCTTCGCTCATGAACAACCGACCAAATGGAGTTCTTATTTAGCGTGGGCAGAATATTCTTACAATACCGGGTATCATACTTCTACGGGTACTACTCCGTTTTCCCTTGTTTATGGTCGGGATCCTCCATCTCTTCTGCCTTATGTAATGGGGGAAACCAAAAACGCAGAATTGGAACAACAATTGATCGATCGTGATGACATGTTAAAGCTCATACGCCTCAATCTTACTAAAGTGTAGGATCGGATGCGTAATCAAGCTAATACAAAACGACGAGAGGTAACCTTTCAGGTTGGGGACTATGCCTTCTTAAAACTTCAACCGTATCGGCAGCAAAGCTTGGCCAAACGACGTTATGAAAAATTGTCGCCTTGATTTTTTGGTCCTTATCGAATCAAACGTGCCATTGGTTCTGTGGCCTATGAGCTTGAATTACCACCGGATGCTAAAATTCATCCAGTATTTCATGTCTCCATGCTCAAACCAGCCCATGGTTCTTTTTCTCAAGATTCCATTGCTCCATTACCAATAACAAAGGATTGGGAGATTGATGTTCAGCCTGCTTCGATCATTGACCATCGTTGGGTTCGGGAAGCAGGCCACCCAGTATTAGAATTACTGGTTTCTTGGGATCAGCGACCTATGGAAGAAGCCACCTGGGAGTCATACGATCTTTTAGCTGAGCAATTTCCTCATTTTCGCCTTGAGGACAAGTCGTTTTACCATGGGGGAAGTAATGATAAGAATCTCCAAGTGTACACAAGAAAGAAGACACGGGTCAAGAGACATGAGCAGGAGCAATTTAATGCCCTTTTCGAAAGCTGGATGGACCCACTAGGTCAGTCATGCAACTGATAAAACTGAATGGGAATGAGCAGTTCTGATCCTGCTTTTTAGGAGCAGTTATTGTTGGTTTGTACTAGTAGGTAGTCTTTGGTTTTATGTGGCAGTCAAGAATAAATTTATTGTAACTTCCTTTGTACAGGAGACCTGCCATCTCGAATTTGGCCTGGCTTCTATCCAAGTTTAAATCATTTGACTGCTTTTTTTCTAGTCTTTATCAACCTACTTTGTGATTATGAGCTATGACACATTTTTTTGAAGAGCGGCACCAAATTGAAGCAAAATCGCAACTAATTAGCTGAAAAGTAAAACATCAAACTAGACAAAGGTGCAAACTTTACCCCGGCAAATTCGAGTAAAATCGTAACTAATTAGCTGAAAAGAACAACAAACTAGACAGAGGTGCAAACTGTTGGGAAACATGCATACTTTTATTAGCGTAGATCAAATAACATTAACAAGTGAATTAACCTAAAGAATAACAGATAATATAAGCAGTAAAAGAACGAGGCTCGTGTTTAACACGATTCCCTTAAAACAGATTCGCCATCTGTTTCCCAGGGTACAACGTCCAAAGCTGTTGTACAGCCGGACTCGACAACTTGCCTGAAAGATCACCGGAAAAGACGAGTGTTTCTGATCGACGATACTGCTGGAAAGACCGCTCAAAAGCTGCTGTGTATGGTTATTTGGAGTTCGTTTTTCTGTGTACCAAAAAATGAATGAGACTGGTTCTTAATATAGGCAACCCCTATCTTGGTCAACAAGCCAAAGATAGTTGCTGAAATTCAGCCGGGTCTATCTATACACACGATTTTGAAATGTTGATATATTCAACATTTGAATCTCAAGAATATTTTGGAACCTGAACCTTATAACAAAACTGGTAGCAAAAAGATACCGGAGCTGCATTCGTGTCCGCAGGTCGCGCGGGCTCGCATGAGTTCAGTGGAACCGAACCCATCTTGGCCTAGAAACCCATTTTTTGCACCCCCCCCCCCCCGGCGCGTAGGCGTGGGAGCATAAACCTCACAAAGGAATTTATAGGTCACTACAAAAGGTTCCTTATAAACCCATTCCTACTTCACACTTTGGGCGATGTGGGATAGTTCTTGTTTCCTAGATTTTGTGTTCCACGTGCCTCACTTTGAGACACGATATCTCATTCATCTTAACTCCACTTTGGACATACTTTAGCTCGTTGCGAAGCTCTCATAGAGGAGAACACAAAGCCCCACTCTAATACAAAGACATATAACATCTACATATGTTAAATGGTGTCTAAAGTTTGTAAAACATCACTTTGCAAAACCATATTTTTCCAACACAAACTTTACCCCGGAAAATTCGAGGCCAAACTTTTTGCAAGAATCTTTATTCAGAGGAATGATTTTCGTTAAACTTTTAGGATGATTCATGCTAATAGTTTCCGACAACGATAATTTGTGCTATGGATAGTCATAGTTTTTGACAGTGACATGTATAATTAGTTTGTGTTTTATTCCGTTAAAAGTAAGCACCACTTTAAGATTTTGCAGAACATGAAACCGATTGTAATGGTGACTGAATGCTCGGTTGGTCTCCCGTTATCGATCGCGTCCCCCATTATGGAGACCGTGTTAGACCGCGTCCCCCCTTTGAAATGAATTGAATGGTCGCTTGGCCAACTATACAAATTGAAAGTGTTTGTGTGTGTTGGAAATTTAGTTCAATTGCGGGTTCAGTTCAAATTGAAAGTGAAATGAATTGAATGGTCGCTTGGCCAACTATACAGCCAGCGGGGAGGATGGCACTACTGGCAAAGACCGTCTGGCAAAAACGCCGCAGGCGCGAAGCGTGGTAGGCCTGCGCCGGGGGAGCATAGGGAGGAAATGGAGCCCGGACGGTGGAAGAGCCTAGGGAGGCCGGGTCATTTGACGGAAATGGAAGGCTTTGGACTATGAACCTATTAAAGAAGGCCCTATGGAGTAAAGGGAAGTGCATGAATTCTTAGAAAAAGAGGGAGCGAGCCTATATAAAAAATGGAATCAAGCAAATTCAATGAATAGATAGAGTCAACGGTACGACAGACAGCGCTGCCTACACGCGAATTTGCTTCCAAAGTCGAGCAGTCTCAATTTCATTTCACATACGACAGGAGTATTAGAATAATGCTAGGCTATGCGTGGGTTCCACCTCGAATGGCGTGAAGCCCGCATGCGAGGAGACCTCGCACGTTACATTTTTAAGGGGATCTGGTCGAAAAAAGACCCCGGCGTGTCGGAGGGCCGTCGCCCACCCGAGCAGGGGACTAGAGAAATTAATAGAGTAAAACAAAACTTATCTTATTGCTTATCGTTTCAAAAGGGCGATCGCGGGGTCACTGAATGAAGTCATCCGTTTTTCTTTTCGGAGGGCTGACCCATAACCGAGGCAGAGAAGACTAAGTGACATACGGAATATGGCGACGGACAACAACATGTCGTAGAAAGGAGATAACAATGTGGGAGCCAATGACCCACTAAGACTAACGTATCTACAACTAATCCCCGAGCGGTCATCCAAACTGGGCGTGAATTACGAGATGCCAGCAATGCTCGGCCGGACAGAGGCTAGGGCCTCCTTCCTTCCCACCGACGTCCTTCCTGTTGTCGGAGATATATAAGCCGAGTGCAACCAGAAAAGAACGGAACTGGGTCGTCTATCGATGTCGAAGCATCTCCGATACATACTGCCATACCTCACGAAGAAAGGCACGATCTTTGTGCCCCGACATATAGGAGCATTCGGGTGGAATCCGGGTGAACTACCCACGGCTTTCTGGATAGATTGTGTAAGGCAAAGGCGCTCGTATACCCTGCTGACTGCTGCCCACCTCAAAAGAGAAATCCTTCCTGTCGCTCTACTTTGAGAACCGTGGGAACGGAGAGTGGGCAGAAGGGAAGGAGGTCCTCATACGAGTCGCACCCTTACCTTTGAGCAAGGCGGGGGGAGACTTGTGGAATGGTCGAGTTAAAGCCCCACCCTGTGCGCCGTGGAGAAAAATCACAGAGACGTACTCATACGAAGAGGGGGGGCTTTGATTGGTAAGTTTTCTGTTTTTCTTAGTGATTGCAAATGGAGGGGGGGGAGGCGAGGGCGCTGGAGGGAATGGCCTATGTTATAGGCAAGGGAAGACCAGAGGGCATCGAATGGTGAAGAGAGGCAGGCTATCTCGGCCGGGATAACGGAATGGGACAACGTACAACGATGGACTTCCATTTGGTAGTTCGAAACGAAGGGCACATAGGCACCAGTGATGCTCATGTCCTCATTCCATGAGAGACCTGTCGTGGATTTCCAACCGCCCGGTTACATCTTAGGGAAACTTCACTTAAAAACAGACTGGTGCGAGAGAAGATGACGTGAATAACAAAAGAAGGACATGAGACTAATTGGATATAGGAAGCTAAAAAAACTAAAAGGAAATGGTAGCAATAGCGCCTTTTTTTCTTTTTTTTGGTTTTTTGTTTTTCTTTTTTATTTTTCTCCGTCGTTTTGTTTTTTCTTGTCTCCGAGTCCTTTTTGTTTTTTCCCCTCATTCCTGATTTACCCGGAAGGGGCAAAATCTTCCTCTTATGGCCTTTCAAGACACCCTCAAAACAAACCTCCGCCCGGCCACGGCATTTAGTCAAACCTCCCGCCCGGGAACTGTTAAGGTTTGGGAGTTTCTTGGGTGTGACCCCGAAAATAGAGAATCCCAAGCCCCCCTTCTTCATCTGATCCAGACTTTTCTGCATAAGCAGGGAGAATGCCAGAGCTAAGCGCCATAGCGACAATCCTATTTCCCTAGAAATAAGGCCACGAAGTCAACCTTTCCCATCCGAGGCCGGGTGGGCTTTTTGTCCCCACAAGCACCCAACCTTCTTTTTGCTCTTCCTTGGGGTTGCCTCCACGAACGCGCCACCTAGGAGCCCTACTCATATTCCAAAGGCGCTACTGAAATTCAAGCGCAAGCCCCCTTCTGTTGCATAACCTAAAAAAGCTATAAACAAAGTACCAAAGTGGTTGCGGGAACGATACACTTTGGTTACGAGCGAACGATTCCAAAGGCGACCAGCTTTCAATACTAGTTGTTACCTTACGCTGCCATTAATTGAGTCGGTCAAGATCAAATCTGTTTATCAAAGGAGAATTTTGCCATTAATTGAGTCAGCTATGATATATGTACCTACAAATATGTTTTGGCAATCCATGCAACAACACATTACGCACACAATTTGTACTATTCTCTATATTAAGTATGATGTTACCTACAAATATGTTATCTTTTTTGCTTATAAGAACTTAGTAGATTATAGTTCTTTTAAGGGTCAATGTCATAAAATACCTACGAAGTTTCAAAATTGTCCCGACTTCACCAACGAACTAAATTTCGTCCTACCTACACCAACGAACTTTCAAATATTGTTCTAATATCACCCATATCATAAATTTTGACTGACACGTGGCAGTTACCTTCCACGCTGGACCGGTTTTTTTTATTTTTATAAATTAATTAAGGGTAAAAGCCATAAAATACCTATAAACTTTCAAAATTGTCCCGACTTGACCAACAAACTAATTTTCGTCATATCTAGACCAACGAACTTTCAAATATTGTTCTGATATCACCCATATCATAAATATGTACTCCATCCGTCCCATATTAAGTGTCCACAATGGAATGTTTGAGGTCTTTTTTCATCAACTTTGACTGTAAATATTTGTGTTTGTGTTATATAATACTTAATGAAAATTATACCAATGAAAAATACATTCAAAACTCTATCAATTCATATATTTTGCATCAAGTATCATATAACATAAAAAGAAATAATTAAGGTCAAAGATGAAGAAAAAAGACTTGAAAATGTCAAATTGGACACTTAACGTGGGACGGAGATAGTATATTATTATCGTCAATGTTTTCCACCCATAAAAAGGCAAAACTAATCCTCAATCCTCTCATCTTCCAAATTTCTCATCTTTCACACCCATTTCATACTCTCTCTCATCACCACACTCTTCACCCTCACCACTGCCCAACCACCACCACCACCCTCCGCCTCATGCAACGACATCTTCTTCACCTACACCTACACCTCCGGATCCATCCTCCCTCCAACCCGACCCGACCCATCTACATGAACCCACATCCTATGATACCCCATAGCCACCAGCCGAGAACCCTAACTAAAATAGCGCAAGCATATCATCATCTTTAATCAACCTAAAAAGTTGCTTGACATTGAAACACATCAATCCAAATGGTTGAAAATTAATCAACCTTCTTCCATTTTACCTCCATTTGATTGTCATTATTTCATGGCTTAAACCACCTTATCTCTACGTTATTATTAACGTGATAATATTCATAATAGCTGCATCAACTTGTTTCCAACACAACAACAATAATAATGAGACCAGCAACCAGAATATAACACAACTGCAAGTGGGTTCATTCGTTGGTCTAGATAGTACAAAATTTAGTTCGTTGGTGAAGTCGGGACAATTTTGAAACTTCGTAGGTATTTTATGACATTGACCTAAAGAAAAATAGTGGTGGTGATGGAGGAGAAATGGTTGAGGGTGATGTGGAATAAAAAAAATGACGTGGAAAATGTAGCCGGTCATATTGGTCATATTGTCACATAATAAACAAGTTCGTTGGTCTAGACAGTACGAAATTTAGTTCGTTGTTGAAGTCGGGACAATTTTGAAACTTCGTAGGTATTTTATGACATTGACCCTTCTTTTAATTTGACCTTTTATAGACGATTAAAACAACAACAATTTAAACAACAAAACCGACAACTTTTGTAAGATTGTATAAACAGTAAGTGAGTTTCAACCCGTTTGACCCATTCCCCAAGATGAAATATAGATTGTAGGTGACTTTCAACCCTTTTGACCCATTCCCCAATATGAAGCTTCTGATTTTAACCCATTTGACCCGTTTGACGCAACCAAAATGTAGCGATTATGCAACTAAATCGATTAAAATTACCGTTATGTATCTATGCTTTTGTGTTTTCTTAAATATCTTATAAAGGTGATAATCCTGGCTGGCATATCTTATTATAAACGGGTTATACGAGTTGCATAAATAAAAGCTACAGATAAAACGGGTCAAATGAGTCATGGGTGTAGCACATGATTTTGTGTTATTAATTATCTAACAATATCAATTGCTACTATACTATTCGACTTATTGAAAGTGTTTTATATGCTTAGGGTTGTATACCTTTGGTGGAGCGAGTGGAAGCATCATATATATAGGGTTTTTATGCAGATACTGTTTCGAACATTGGCAAAAAGCAGTATCTGTTTCGAACAGCAGCAGCAGGGGTGTTTGGATGCTGCTGCAACTTGCAGAATGGGTGTTTGGATTTGCTGTGCTTTTTTTTTAAAATGGCCCAAGACCTTTGTTACTTTGCATTTTTTGTTACTTAGTGATCCCACTTGAAATATAACTAGCACTTTTATAGATAGTTGACACAATAGCATTCAACTAAGTAACAGTTTCATGTTACAACAAATGCTAATTTTTGTTAACAGCATATTCATAATTTTATTAAATGTTAAGTGTTGTTCTATTAAATGTTCGATTGATTGAAGTGCTATTTACTAGAAGTGCTAATTTTTGTTAACCGCATATTCGTAATTTTTGTTAACAACTATATTGTACACTAAATTTGAAAAATCAAACAAGTTTGGATAGCTTTGAGCAAATATTTAAATGTTAAGTGTTGTTCTTTTCAGTTAGAAGTTAAATACGTAGGGTTGTTCGGAGTGAAGCGATTGCGGAAATATGCTCGCTATTGTAAGTTTGAAGTGCGTGGTATTTTAAGGAATGGTGATTTTAGTAGCATGGGAAATGTGTTTTGATCGAGATAAGGATTACATTGCAACTGCTGAAGTGTCAAAGAAGATAAAA
The DNA here is from genome assembly GCA_026074375.1 of Tanacetum coccineum. Lineage (NCBI taxonomy): Eukaryota > Viridiplantae > Streptophyta > Magnoliopsida > Asterales > Asteraceae > Tanacetum > Tanacetum coccineum. The sequence continues at coordinate 1,220 of BQNB010142417.1, read as the reverse complement.
GTATATTATTTTAATGCTCTACTGAACGACTCAGTTGACATTCATCATCCCGCCGGTGAGATGTCAAACAAATCAAAACTCAGTTGGATTAGTTGGAATAGCTATATGAGGAATTATCTGGCTTCGACAGACTATGACGGGGTGGTAAAGGTTAGTACACTTATGATTCTACATATTTATTCTGTAAATGGCATGTCAGATACGCGTACTGATTCTAGATAACCTTGATTGTAAACAATTAGATGTACTAATCAGTGGAAAAGACGCATATACATACATACACATTAAATGAAGTTTGAAGTTTTAATGTGTATGTATGGGATGCTGGAACCGGTGAAGTCATTTCTCATCATATTGAGCATGAAAAGAGGGCTTGGTCCGTTGACTTTTCTCGAGTGGATCCTATGAAATTAGCCAGCGGAAGTGATGATTGCTCTGTGAAACTTTGGAGCATGAATGAGGCAATTTTCCCTTTTAAATAATTTTGATTTATATTCGTCTTCCTTTATAGTTAAAGTTCTAATTGAAGTGATTCAAAAAGCACACTCTTTCATGAATATTGCAACACTTCCCTTTGAACAACCTTGCAACCCTTATCAATTTTCATATATAAGAAAGTAACTTACAACCCTTGCATAACTTTAGTACAATAAATAAGAAGTTGAAACTATAAGAATTGTAACAAGAGTGTAACAATCAAATTTTGCTCACAGACTAAGCCCGGTGCAACGCACGGGTGTTGACAAGCCTCGTTGTTGATATTATTGTTTGGTATATTAATATAGAATGAGTATCATATTTTACAACATGGGCCCATTATCATTATTTTAAGCATAACAAATAAAATACACTATTAATATTGGGATAAAGACAAAAAAAACAAATACTAATAAAATAACTAAATAATGCCATGAGTATGGAAAAAGAAGATACATGGGACCTCATCCTGGAATGAAATTTGAAACCAGCCTATTATACGTGGAATGAATAATTTGCATAGATTTCATAGTTTCATTTCTATATCACTAACCAGACAAATATATAATGGAATGAATCCATTACTTCATATCTATACATGCATAACAAACAACCCCTTAGTCAATATTCTATGGTAATTAACCCAGGTTAACCAACAAAACATCACTTCATGATTTTATACTGTTATGCCTTTTAAATTTTGTTATTTTTAATATCAACAAATTCTAGTATTTGCATGAAAA
>BQNB010142416.1:0-17140 GCA_026074375.1 Tanacetum coccineum | reverse complement strand
AACTGGCTTTTTGATATTGATTTCTTAACAAATTCTATGAACTATCAACCAGTTACTATAGGGAATCAAACTAACAAAAATGCAGGTTCACAAGAAGCTAATGGTGATACAAGTTTAAAGAAAAGTGTTGATGCTAGACAATCTGAAGAAAAAAATATGTCTACTCAACAATATATTATGTTCCCATTATGGTCTTCTATCTCTTCAAGCTACAAGAGCTCAGATGAAAATGATACATGTGGAAACCAATAAGGTCTCCTTAGATCGTTGTAGCTCGGTCTCCATTGGTGATTATATCCCATAGTATATGGTCAGTTATGGCAATATACTGTCGCATCTTCATGGACCATAGGTCATATTCACCCTTCTTGATCATAGGGATTCTTAGTGCAGTGACGGACGAGGTGGGAGGGATAGGTTCAGCTTCAGACATCTTTTAGGAGTTTTGAAAGATTTCGAATGATTAAAAGTTCTTCTAGATCAGAGTCTCTACACAAGCTCTGATACCACTTGTAGGATCGATATTCCTTAATGAAACACTGATATACTGTCAACTATGCGGAATCTAGTTGGCAGTACTAAGAAGAACACACAATGATTAATCAAACGATTTGTATTACCACACTTTGAATCTGCCTAAGTTTGCAGATCCCTAATACAATACTAATCTCTAACTAATGCTTTTTCTGTTGTTGCTTTGTTGTTCGTGTTCGTCCATTTTCTAATACCTTCCTAGAGATCCTTTTATAAACATAAGGATAACTCTAGTAGGTGTACAGTCCTTGTATGACATAAACACTAATCAATACTAATCACTAAAATAACTGTTACAAGATAATTACTAACATAACCGTTTAAATAATCCTTTAAAATTCCTTTATCCACGGCAGTACTTTGACTTTTCCATACTAAGCAGGCAGTACTTCGATCTTCAACTTAGCAGTACTTTGACCTTGTACTTAGCAGTACTTTGACCTTCTGTCTTGTATGTCCCAACAATCCTCCCCTAACTTGAATTCTACTTGCTTGACTTCAAGTTTCTTGATGGTTGGACATCTTTCTTCAGCATCAATACAAGTCTTCAATATAATCCGCTAAGCAGTATCTTGTATACAATCTGTTTGACTACCTTGAAATGAAAATCTCTTGTCATGAACACTTCTTTAACACTTCTTTGTCTGTGCATCAAACAGATTGTTCTTCAATCAGCAACATAAATGGTTTTTATGAGCCTTTACCAAGTAGCCATTCACTCTTGGGCTAGTCAGTTCTTTGGTACCTAGAAAAGGTAATAATCCATGGTGAACTGAAAACCACTTCAACACTCAGAACATGAATCATAGTGTGTTGAATACTATATGACTTTTGGTAAGTCATTACAACCATAAACGGATTTGATAAGTCTTTACCTGTAGCCGTTTGCTCAGGACTAGCCAACTCTCAGTAATAAAACATTGGTGAGTTGAGAACCATATAGTTTTGAGCAAACTATTAAAGCTATCAACGGATTTGAGTTCTCTTTACCAAAAGCCGTTTGCTTTGGAGTAGCCAATACTTCAGTGCAATACCATGGTGTATTGATCACCATACAATTTTTGGTAAATTGTCAACCATCAACAGATTTGAGATGTCTTTACCAAAACTGTTTGATTTGGACTAGTCAATTCTTATGTTTGCAAGACATGGTGAATTGATTACCATTTGTTGTGTGGTGGTTAACCAACACTCAATCCCTTAAAACAGTTTTATTCTCAAATATTTTTGTCTTAAACCTTTTTGCACACTCAAATCTTCAAAATATTTCAAAAACAACTTTTTAACTAGCAGTACTTTCAACAAAGTACTGTTTGTTTTAAACTAGCAGTACTTTGGATAAGGTACTGCTTGTTCACAGTTAAAGGGTGTTTGGGTTAAGTACTAAAACGGGTAAAAAATGCATTGGTATGGGTTGGGGTCATAAGGATAACCTTGGCTTAAGTCATTAAGCCATTTTAATCTGTTTTTCCAAAGTTTTTCTAGTCAAAGCCTGTTTTTCAAGTTTTTACAAGTGATCTTTGAAACTGTGATTTTTTAGAAGGAGATACAAGAGCTTATTTCATAAGCTCTTGTGTACTTGAGTTTTAGTTTCCAAAGTTGAGTTATTTGAGTGTCTAAACAAAGCTTCTTATAGGTCAAAAATACTTTGAGTCATTTGACTTTTTGAGTCAAAACTGCCAAGTATTAATTGTCATTTTTCAAAGGAAAAAGCCCTTTTTCCATCTCCAAAAATCAGCAGGTATATTAGAGTTTTGGGTTCTAAAAAAATGTGCACAAGTTCATTTCCTGGTGTTCTTTATCTGTTTTAACTTAGCTTTTCAATTTGAGCTTATTTGACAGCTTATTGTAAGCTGTCAATATTAGTCCTTCTTTTCTATATAATGTGCCCTGGTGCTAGGGGCCCAACTTCAAGCCCACTTATCTAGCTTATTAGTGAACCTAAGCCCAAGCTTTTGGCTTTCCTAAAAAGCCAATAAGCCCTTTTTTAAGCCCTTTTAGTTGTAGCCTTTAGCTTGTATTCTAGGTAGCTTAATTTTTAGTTCAAAGTAGGACTTTGACTGTTTTACTTAGCATAGTGTAGTAAAATGCTTATTTTCTTTTTCTAGCTTATTAGGAGCTTAATAGTTGTCGAATTCAGTTTCTTAGTTGCTTGTTTATGTTCCAATTTGTGGCTTATTCTTAGTCACTAGTCATTTTTCCTTTGCTTATTGAGGTTTTTATAGCCAAATCCATAACCAACAGTACTAACTCTTAAGTTAGTACTGCTGTGGTGCTTAAGCAACTTCTAGCTTATTGAGCTTATCTCACTTGCTTATTTTGTTCCTAGTCATTCATATCCTTTGAATGATAAGCTGTGTGAGCCTATTTTCTCATTTTCTTAGCTTATTTTGTGTTAACAGTTAAAAAGATAAGCCACTTTTTGCCTTTAAGCTTAGTTAAGTCTTTCTGTCTGTTTAAGCCCTTTTCAGCTTATTTAGTTCTAGATTCTAGCTCATTAGTGCTTATTTAGGTTAGTTAGATAATTCTTTCAGCTTATTTATTCAAATTTTAGCTTATTAGTCCAAAAAGTTCAAAGAGAAAAAGCCCTTTTTGCCTTTAAGCTTATTTAAGCTTCTGTCCCAAGAAAAAGCTCTTTTTCAGCTCTTCCTTTCCTCCTTCTCCCTTTACCCCTTACCTTTTGCCCTCTCCTTCCCTCTCCCTTACCCTTAAAGCTTAGCTTAACATCAGCCCCTTACCCTCTCCCCCCCCCTCTCTCTTCTTTTCCTGTCTCCTTCTTCTTCTTTCTCCTTCCCCCTTCCTCCCCCTTTTATACAAGCTTAGTTATTTTTTCTTCCCCTATGTATTAGCCCCTTTTCCTTTCCCTTTTTCCCTTCTTTATCCTACATCCCCCTTTCCTGTCTTTCTATCCCTCCTAGGCCTATTCACTGTTTGAGTGCAATGTTGGTTTTTTTCCTTCAACATATGAAGCCCTTTTCCCTTTCCCTTTCCACACTGTTGATTAAAGTCCGTAAATTTTTTATCCTCCAGAGCCTTTCCAAAGTTCTTCCCTCCCTCTCCTTTCTCTAAACTTCTTCCTTTCTCTCTCTTCCCCCCCTTTCCCCCCCTTCTCCCCTTTCTAATATATTTTTTTATTTTTTTATTATTTATAAGCTTTCTCAAAAAATTGTAGTTATGAAAAATGTTAAGCTCAATGAGCTTAACAAAGTTGTTTAAAAAGTTTTTGTGAAAAAAAAAGAGAGGAGACAAGGGGTGACCCGGGTGAGCAAGACTCGAACCCGGGCCTCTACCCTCGATACACCTCTCTTTTTGTAACAAAGTGTTACCGCTGCGCCCTTGGGACTTCTCTGTTAGAGTCCCAAGTGGTTTAATATTTAACCACTTTTGGCCCCTATTAAGCTATAAGCTGTTTCAGCTTATTTTCGGGCTTATTTATAAGCCAAATTTTGGTTTCTTATTTTTCGTAGGTTAGTATTAGTGTCAAGTAATTTTAGTAAATTTTTCAGAATTTTTAAAAATAGTTTAGTATTTTTTATAATTTAATTTAGTTAAAAGTTTAAAAAATTCATAAAAAATTCAAAAATTATCAAAAAAATATTTTTCTTTTTTAGAAAATTTTCTTTAGTCATATAGTACGTAGGAAAAATACAAAAATTTTCGTAGGGTCATTTTTGTAACTTTTTGATTTTTAAAGAACGGGGTTCGGGTACGGTTTTTGTCTTGACTCGTTTTTGGGTCAAACGACCTCCGTTTTCAGTCTAGTTTTTTTTAAACTTCGTTATTTGTCATTTAGTATCTAATTTAGCTTTTAAATTTGTTTTAGGGTTAAATTTGCAAAATTTAGGTTTTTGACCCTTTGTTCAGGATTCGTGCTCTCGTTTTTTAGCTTAATTTCATAATTTTTAGGTTTTTCTTAATCGTTTTTGTTTGTTATTGTTTAATTTAGCTTTCCACACTCTCAAATCATTTCTCTCATTCAAACTCCAATCTTCCGACTGTATCGATTTTCCAGCACAGCCTCGTTGGGGATAAACGACCCGGGAACATTCTATACTACTTCCCGGTTTCATTGATTATTGTTTTTTTTAGATTATATATTTTATTATATATATTTTATTTTATTATATTATATATATAGTTAAGAAACTATCAATCAATTTTTGGCGCCGTTGCCGGGGAGGCTGTGATACCGTTTATCGTTCAGTTTGTCAAGAAGTGTTTGAATCTGTGAATATTATCATATAAAAAAAAAAAAAACCCAAAAAGTACAAAAATATTTTCATTTTCTTTTTAGTATAATTATCATTTAAAGAAAAAACTAAAAAAAAAAACCAAAAATATAAAAACATTGTCTTTAATTATCAATAAAATTCACAAATTGGTAAAATACCAAAATATAATATTCTCAACTGAGGTATTATCATAATAACTTCCGGTGAACTTTTTGGTTCCCAACTCGAACAAAAGATTTAAAAACTTGCCTTTTGTGTCACTTGCGAGGGTTCGGTTTCACCTTGTAAAGGATAAAAACTATAAGTATAGGGGGGTATATAGGGGCGGTTGTTCCTAGGGAACTACGACCCTAAAGGATAAAGGTTTTTATAGCTTCGCGCGCTTTTTTCCCCCCCTTTCCTATTCCTCCGCTCCTTTGTGCGTTTTTCTTTTCGAAGAGTTACCGAGAAGCTGTCGATTTATGTATGTTTAGTTGTCTTTTTCAGTTGTCCGTTATAAATAAATTTTGAATTTACTTTTGATAAACCAAAAACCAAAAAAAAATTAGTGTAAATTTTCCTTTTTTAGTGCATCGCGCCACTCGTTATCCAATCTCTGCAATTTATAATCAAACAACACCAGCCCCACTCCTGTTTGTTTGAACCTTTTAATCTGAAGAACCATTTGATAATCACCTCCTACCCACCTTCAATGGATGATAACGGTACTATGGCTCAGTTGCTTGAAGCACCCACCGCGGGTTACGAGGATGCCATCGTTGTGCCCGAAATCACCGCGGACAACTTTGAGCTTAAGCACGGTCTGCTTAACCTCGTTCAAAACAAGCAATTCTTCGGACATGACAAAGAAGATCCTCATGCCCACATCCGATATTTCAACAAGATCAACTGCAACGATGAAGTTCCGGAACGTCCCGGAGTATGTCGGTTAAAGCTTATGCTTTTCACCATTTCCTCGAGGGGGAAGCCCGGATTTTTTTTGGTTGAGAAAGAACCCCCATTCGATCGTATTCAAAATGGGATGAATCTTGTCTCAATATACTCAACAAATTTTTTCCCTCTCTTAAACCACCAAATCTTCGAAATGAAATCACGAGATTTCAACAAAGATTTGATGAGACGTTTTATGAAGCATGGGATCGATTTAATGATCTTCTTCGGGCATGTCCACATCATGGATTTTCTGAGTTGCATCAACTCGATACATTCTATAATGCCTTAAACTCTAACGATCAAGATTCGTTAAATTCTGCCGCGGGTGGCAACTTTTTGGACAAAATGCCTCGTGATTGCCTAAGAATCATTGAAAGCAAATCCAAAAGTCGTTAAATAATTCATGCCAACAAACCAATTGTTGCCAAAGTGGAGTTCGAGCACTTCCACCCCCAGAATCGCTCCGAAGCTGATGAGTTGTAGATATGTGAAAAGCTTTACTTCTTGATAAGAAAAATCAATCTCCCGCTCCTACTCCCGTCAAAGCGGTTGAGGAAAGTTGTGTTACTTGCGGTGGTGCTCATTCCTACCAAACTTGTCAACATTCTGATATGTGTTATCGATGTAATATTTCTAGAATATGTCTCTCAAGCAGCGCTGCTAATCTACAACAGGAAACAAGGTTATCGAGCCCACGATTTCAAATCAATTCGACCCACGGTTTTCTCCCATTCAAAACAATCATGTGCAAAATCAAGGAAACAATCAGAATTGTTACAACCAAAACCGAGGGAATTTTAATCAAGCTCCAGCTTACCAATCCCCGGTTCATCAAGGTCAAATCTATCGACCTCAGGTTGTTCAACCTCCTGCTTATCAAGCTCCCGCCTATCAAGCTCCAGCTCCTCAGACACATGGTGTGTCTAAAACCGATTTTGATAGCTACATAAAAGCTAATGATGCTGTGATGAGGAACATGCAAACTCAAGGTCAAAACATGCAAAATCAATTGACCAATCTCACGGACATGCTTTCCAAATTTGTCACTTCCAATACCGCCGTTTCTTCGGGAACTCTCCCTAGTAACACTGTTACTAACCCGAGAATGGAGAATTTAAAGGGTTATTTACCACTCGAAGTGGTTGTAGTTACAAGGGGACCCACGATTTATTACTACTTCTTCTCCTAATAGTTATAGAACGTGAACTCCGACGGTCACAACAGGATACGATGCCTCTCTATCTAAGAACCGGAGGACGAAGATCGTCCAACCTACGGTTGTCCCTGTTGTCCATCATGAATCAATCTCTGAGCCCGTAAATGCTCTAGTTAGTGCTTCAAGGCCTAACCAAAAAGCATCAATTCCATTTCCTTCAAGAAGAAATGATGAAAGACGTCGTGAGGATAAGCTAAGATCCAGATTGAGAAATTCTATGAAAATCTTTCGGGATTTGAGTTTCGAAATTAAGGTCTTTACGGATGCCTATGATGCTTATGCCAAATCGCCTCGACTCTATAAAAACCTTAATCGGAAACAAGGGAAACAATTGAGTGTGAAATGGCTAGTAGGAACCCCGTTGAATGAGAAATTGTCAGCCGTCATCTTAACAAAGTTACCAAAGAAACTTGGTGACCATGGCTGATTTCTCATTCAATGGGACATTCTCTAGGATTTAATACATGCAACGCCTTGGCCCGATCTTGGGCGCAAGCATAATTCTTATGCCATATTCCGTCTGGAAAAATCTCTCTCTTCCCGAACTAACTCAAATTGCATGAGCTAGAGCTGCGGATTTACCGATCAATCTCCTGAACCAATCGGTATGCTTGAAGAGTTTATGTACGGTGGGAAAGTTCCCAATTTACTGCATGATTTTGTAAGTCGTCGATTTTGAGCAGACCCCCGAGTACCTCTAATCTCGGGAGGAGTTCTTAAAATAAGTCGTGTATTAGAATCGATGGATACGGAAGGTGAAATAACCCTTCGTGTGCAGAGAGGCCAGTTACATGCAATTTGGACCAGACTTCCAAGATACCGGCTGATTACGATCATATGACGGCAAACCGAATTGACGTCATTGATATGGCTTGTGAAGAATACTCTCAAGAAGTTCTTGGTTTCTCAAATGTGATCTCAAGTGGCAATCCCACTCCGTACTATGATCCAATTGTCTCTACTGTTTCTCCAACTTTAACTCCATTCGGGGACAGTGATTTTCTCCTTTTCGAAGAAGCCGACTCTTTTCTTGCTATAGAGGATGATCCAACTTCACCGGAAGTTGATCCAACATATTATGACCCTGAAGGGGACATACTTCTCCTCGAAGCAATTCTTAATAGTGATCCCTCACCACCACCTCCCAATCAAGGAAATTATTTTCCGGAAACTCGAAAAGATCTTAAAATCTGTGAAGCAAACTCTTCAGTTAATGAGCCCCCTGAGGTTGAACTCAAGGACTTGCCACCTCATTTGGAATATGCATTTTTGGAGGGTGACGACAAGTTACCCGTCATAATTGCAAAAGACTTAAAGAATGAGGAAAAGGCAGCTCTAATCGAGGTTCTTAAGTCCCACAAGCGAGCCATCGCTTGGAAACTTTCTGATATCAAGGGTATTGACCCAGAGTTTTGTACCCACAAAATTCTCATGGAAGAGGACTACGAACCGTCGGTTCAGCATCAAAGGCGGGTAAATCCAAAAATCCACGACGTCATCAAGAAAGAAGTTGAAAAGCTTCTTGGAGCCGGATGAATTTATCGATCTCTGACTGGCCTATGGGTAAGCTGGTGCATTGTTGTACCAAGAAGGGGTGGCGCAGGACCGTCAGTCAAAACGATGAAACATAATTCTGTATACTAAACTCGATTGGTCACAGGGTGGAGAGTGTGCATCGACTACATGAAAGTTGGAATGAGGCTACCCGAAAGGGACTTTTCCCACTTCCTTCATGAGGACCAAATGCTCGATAAGAACTAGCAGGGGGAAACCAATTATATTGTTTCTCGATGGCTTTTAGGGTATTCTCCAGATTCCCATAGCCGACGGACATGGAAAAAGGACAACTTTTACTTGCCACATAACGGGAACATTTGCCTATCGCTCGCATGCCTTTTGGGCTGTGCAATGCACTGGAAATTCCAACGTGTATGATGGCAATTTCCACGACCATGATCGAAAAATGATGGAAAGTGTTTTAGGTTGACTTTCAGTCTTCAGGGGATTCTTTCTCTACATGCCCTATCCCATTTGGATCAAAAGTTAACACGATGTGAAAGACACCAATTTGGTCCTAAACTGGGAGAAAAGCCATTTCATGGTAAAAGAAGGCATTGTTCTTGGACACAAAATCTCTAAATCAGGAATTGAGGTCGATCGAGCTAAAGTTGACGTTATCGCCAAGCTCCCTCACCCGACTACTGTGAAAGGTGTCTGAAGTTTTCTTGGGCATGCCGGTTTCTACCGACGATTCATACAAGACTTCTCAAAAATATCCCGCCCAATGGACGCTCAATCTGCTTGAAAAAGAAACTCCATTTTTCTTCTCAAAAGAGTGTATCGAATCTTTTAATACACTCAAAAGAAAATTGACTGAGGCTTCTTTTTGATTGCTCCCGACTGGGACTTGCCCTTCGAACTAATGTGTGATGTAAGTGATTTTGCAATAGGGGCAGTCCTGGGGCAACGAAAAAACAAGCATTTCCAACCAATCCACTATTGCAGCAAAACCAGGACTGTAGCTCATTAAGCACACTACACTCGACGAAAAAAAAATTACTTTGCCGTAGTGTATGCTTTTGGAAATTTCGCGTCATTATCTTGTTTTGTCTAGAGATTGGGTGTTTTACTGACCATTCTGCTTAAAGTATTCTCGATCTAAGAAAGAGGGCTAAGCAAGACTGATGCGGTGGATCCTTTTGCTCCAAGAATTTGATGTTATCATACGAGACAAAAAAGGAGCAGAAAAATCTGGCTGCCAACATCTTTCCCGATTGAGATCCCTCATCAAGACAAACTCGAGAACAAGGGAAAATCACTGAAACATTTCCTCTCAAAACTCTCAGGATCGGTTGCTCTTCGTGCTGATTAGTTACCCCATGGTTGCAGATTTCGCAAGAACTTACCATTGCGGGGTACTTCATTGTCAATGGGAATGTCATCCAACAGATAAAAAAAACAATGTTTTTTTCAAGATGTTCAAACACTACTCTCTGGGATGACCCTATTCTTGTTCTAAATCTCGTGCCGGATCAAATGACTCGGCGGTGTATGTGGCACGGCATGGAAGTCTCGACATTCTCAAAGTTGCCACAATGGGACCCACCGGGGACATCCACGGTGCAAAATCTCACCGCCAAAAAGGTCTTCTGGTGCCAGATTCTTTTTGGCCTTCAATATATAAAGATGCCCACGAGTTGGTTTTAAAAAATTGTGGACTCGTGCCAAAAAAACGACAAGGAAAAACTTTCACAAAGTTGAGATGCCATCAAATTTCCATCCAAGTTGTGACATCTTGACGTTAGGAGCATTAGACTTCAGGGGACCCTTCCATCTTCTAAAGGCAAACAATAATACTCGTGGCGGTCGACTATATGTCAAAATGGGTTGAAGGCAAAGCGCTCCCCACTAACGACGCTTCGAGTAGTTTGCAAATTTCTTAAATCTCTTTTTGCCAGATTTGGTGCCCTCCGTGCCAATCACACGTGATCGTGGAACACAATTGTTTTGCAATGACCAGTTGCAAAGGGTATGCTTAAATATGGAGTCACTAATCAATCTCTCCACCGGTATCACCCCCAACAAAGTCGGGGCAGGTTAAGTATCAAATCGTGGTTTAAAAGAATCTTGAAAGGACTGTAGGCGAAAATCGTGCCTCTTGGTCGGACAACACTGGATGACGCTCTCTGGGGCTTTCCGTATTACAGCATACAAAACACATCGGGTGTACTCCGTACAAGATTGTATATGGAAAGGCATATGTCATTGCCGATTGAGGTTAGAGCACAAAGCTACGGGGACCTTTAAAATGCAAAACTTTGATCTTCAACTACGGGGTGTGGTGATCTATGCCAATGTTTCAACTCATATGAATTAATGTGACTGTCGTGATCAAGCCTATGAAAATTCTTTGTTCTACAAAGAGAAAACATAAGAGGTTTTCATGACGCAAAGATCACATAAAACCGCGTTTTCAACGTCTGGTATCAAGTCCTAATCTTTTTAACTCCCAAGATTGAAAAATTTTCTCCGGCAAGTTGAAGTTCGTTGGTCAGGACCAATTTACCACTTGTTTCAAGTTTTTCGTTGGCAACGTGAGTTATCTCAAAACTACGGTGCCAAATTCAAAGTAAATGGTCATCGTCTCAAGCATACTTTTGGAGGTGTATATCCCTGCTATGGTATCCCTGTCTCCAACCTTCCCTAAGGACAATTAATTTCTGGATTTGGGGTCAAGCTTAATGTGACCCTAAAACAATGCGCTTCGTGGGAGGACCCCATGCTTATCCTAGTTTATCAGTAGTAGTAGTTGTGCGTAGTATGAATAAGTGTTTTGTTGTAGTGAGCGAGGCTTTCCCCTTTCCTTTTCCTGTGTTGTGTGTTTGTGCTGTATTGTCAAGATGTCACGGATTTTTGATGCATCTCGTGCTATTTGTCCTTTCGTTCACAAGAGCTTCATAATCCTCGCTTCATTTGGGAATCGATATCTAATCTTATCGGACCTAACGTATATCTTTATGATTACTTCAATAAAACGGTTTAGGGATTTACGTAGCGACATTCGGTAAAAACATTGAGGACAATGTTTCATTCTAGTATGGTGGCGGGATCTTAGATTTGATTATGCCTGCAGCGTGTTATCATGTAATCCATTTTTCACCAAAATTTTCAAAAAAAATGAAATAAATTTCAAAAATTCATAACTTAAATAAGTGTTTTTACAATCTTTGACTTTCCTGTGGGTAGAATAGAGTAATTTGTACTCGATCGAGCGTGTTTGAGCTCTAGCTGTTCCTTAAACTTTAGGACTAAGGTTCGCGCGAATATTCGCGAAGAATGAAAAACGGTAGTTTTAAGTATGAGTTGAATGGCTAAACAAGGATGATATTGGTAATCTTAAGAGCTATGTGGTGTTAATTTGATGCTTTTTCTCCATAAGATTCTAACCTGATTAATATACGTGCTACTTTTGGGAATTAAACTTTATAATCCAATAATTTTTTTATGTAAGCTCATTGCAAAAACTTTAGACTTAGTTCAAATTTTATACTTGAATTTTATCAAAAGACGGTCTTTTCCAAATATAAAAACTGATGAAAAAATGCAAAAATTTATAATAAATATAATCTATTGGGTTGATATAAAGTTTGAATGTATCTTGCAGGCTCACAACCGATGTTGCAGGCCTTCTAAAAGGTCGAGGGTTTTACAAATTGCGTAAATAGTTAAATATTAAGGTGTAATTAAAAAGGATCTCTTTTTGTTAAATTCTAATATGCTTTTGACTTTGGCTATTATCATTGTATAAGCTATGTGCCCATACGTGAAAACCTGAGAGTTTTTTGAAACCTAAGGTCCGTGAGTCCCGATAATGTCTCTGTACTAGGGTGTAATAGCCCTGGTAACTTACCGCACAGGGTTGGGATGTGCCGAGACGAAAGTCGCTACATGGGATGATCTCGCCTTCAAACTCATTATTCTCGGGTGGAAAGACGTGGAAACGTTAGAATATTGCAGAAAACGTGACTCTAGTTGAAATTCAAAAATAGCACATTCACAATTAAGAATATAATTGTCGGGATTTAAAAGTTTACAAGTTGCAAATTTGGTGCTAAGTGTTAGTCAATCTTAGCTCATAATTAACAGTGATTTCGTTTTAAGCTTGGTTTGGAATAAGTGAAAAGTCAGGAACGATGAATTTATCCTTTTTGGGGCATTCTCGGATCGAAATGCATCTTGTTCTATGATCCCTTAAAGTTATTAAATAACGAAAGTCAAAACATTCTAGTTAAGTTGATTAATGAAAAAAAAATGAAAAATACAAAAAGATGTGTAGGAATAGGTGTACATATAAAAAATGGTAAAGACGGGGATTTTCAAAACTTATGAGTCTTTAACTTCCTCGATGAACACTTAGCTACTTTTCCAGGTTATTAGTCGAGGGTGTTCGAGATTCTTAGTTTTCTAAATGCTTACTTCATAGCATTGCGTGAGGACACGGCAATACCTTAGTATGGGGGATTTTGGTATGTGTTTAATTACACATACCTTTTACCTTTAAAAACAAGTTAAAATAACCAAAAACGGACTTAAAATGCCAAAAATATGCTTGTTTTGCTAATTGTGTTGTGCAGGAACGGATATCTAAGAAAAAGACGAAAAACAAAGCCAAAACGACAAAACCGAACACGGAATGGAAAAGCGTGGAAAAGACAAAGACAAGACAAAGCCCAGATCTGAAAAAGTCAACCAAAGTCAACCCCGACAAATCCAGAAGTCAACAAGTGAAGAAAAATAAGTTTAGGGACTTAAATTGCCAAATCCTAAACTTATTTAAAGAGGGAAAAGAAGAAAATTATCACAAGGGATCAAAACTGCCAAATGCCCAAAGACTTAACCACAAGGGTTAAGTCTGCCAAACTTCCAAAGATATAAAACACAAGGACCATGGGTGCAATGCCACTTATAACTCTCAAGGGGTGTTTCTGCCAACACCCCAAACTTATATAAAAACAAGGACGTGTGGTGCAACAACCACACACACCTTGGAGGACCAATCTTGTCAACACCCCAAACCCTCACCCCATTTTCAAAACACTGTATATCTTCTTCATTATTTCCCGCCAAATCCCATAAACCCCACAACCTGTCCCTATCCACCTCGTTGACCCCCCAACATCCATCCAAACCTTTCACAATCCTTAACCCCACCCCCACATGGGTATGCCATGTTGGCAATCCAAATTCCCACCAATTCGATCAAGGGTTTGGATTTAAGACTTGGGCACAAAGGCAAATGAAGGGCCAGGATTGTCTTATGTTTACACACACGCAACAAGCACATAGGCTGTTTTGTGTCTTCAAAGTAACACACCCAAGTGAAGACAAAGAGAGAAGACCAAGTGCAAACCCTAGCTCGTTTAGCTATATAAAGCTTTGTAAGCCCTTGAGGCAAAGGAGAAACAGTTAGTTTTTTTAAGTTAGTTTTTAATATAATTTTCTTTTAAGTGTTTAGTGCAACTTTTATGTATTTCTGTTTTAAAAAGATTAATGAAAATTCAGTTTGCTTTTAATATTATGATCTAAGTTACTTGCATTTCTTTAATATCATATAATCTGTTTTTAACACTTTTATACAAAAGTTTAAGAAAAATTAAAAAAGGAAAAAGAAAAGTTACTATATGATCAAGTGGATGAATGAGCAAACAAGGATGGCTCATTGGGTTTTCTTAGTTTAAGCTTATTCATAAGCTGTGGGTAGGTCTTAGAGCTTATTTAGGTGCTAACAATCCTGTTTTGAGCAAGGATTTAAGGTACATTTTCTTTTTAAATTTTGCTTATTGTTACTGTAGCATTGCTTATTTTTAGCTTATTAAAGTCTTATTGTGCTTATTTATGTTTAGTTATGCTTAAATATGCCTTTTAGTTGCTCTTGTATTATTTAATTTTCATTTGCTTAAAAACTGTCTAAAATAGCTTATTTCTGTTATAGCTTATTAGTTTCTCAAAGTGCTTATTTTCCTGTTCTTATTACCTCTTTAGTGCTTATTATTGCATGCTTGTTAGTTAACTTCAAAAATTTTGAGCTTAAAACAGTTCTTATATGTTTTAAAATCAGTCTTTAAAATATAAAGGGGTGTTTGGGTTAAGTACTAAAACGGGTCAGAAATGCAATGGTATGGGTTGGGGTCATAAGGATAACCTTGGCTTAAGTCATTAAGCCCTTGTAATCTGTTTTTCCAAAGTTTTTTTTAGTCAAAGCCTGTTTTTCAAATTTTTACAAGTGTTCTTTGAAACTGTAGGTTTTTTTTGAAGGAGATACAAGAGCTTATTTCATAAGCTCTTGTATACTTGAGTTTTAGTTTCCAAAGTTGTGTTATTTGAGTGTCTAAACAAGCTGTCAAAAATACTTTGAGTCATTTGACTTTTTGAGTCAAAACTGCCAAGTGTTAATTGTCATTTTCCAAAGGAAAAAGCCTTTTTTTCATTCTCCAAAATCAGCAGGTATATTAGTGTTTTGGGTTCTAAAAAAGTGTGCACAAGTTCATTTCCTGGTGTTCTTTATCTGTTTTAACTTAGCTTTTCAATTTGAGCTTATTTGACAGCTTATTGTAAGCTGTCAATATTAGTCCTTCTTTTCTATATAATGTGCCCTGGTGCTAGGGGCCCAACTTCAAGCCCACTTATCTAGCTTATTAGTGAACCTAAGCCCAAGCTTTTGGCTTTCCTAAAAAGCCAATAAGCCCTTTTTTAAGCCCTTTTAGTTGTAGCCTTTAGCTTGTATTCTAGGTAGCTTAATTTTTAGTTCAAAGTAGGACTTTGACTGTTTTACTTAGCATAGTGTAGTAAAATGCTTATTTTCTTTTTCTAGCTTATTAGGAGCTTAATAGTTGTCGAATTCAGTTTCTTAGTTGCTTGTTAGTTCCCTTTGTTGCTTATCTTAGCTCACTAGTCATTTTCCTTTGCTTATTGAGGTTTTTAAGCCCAAATCCATAACCAACAGTACTAACTCTTAAGTTAGTACTGCTGTGGTGCTTAAGCCAACTTCTAGCTTATTGAGCTTATCTCACTTGCTTATTTTGTTCCTAGTTATTCATATCCTTTGAATGATAAGCTGTGTGAGCTTATTTTCCCATTTTCTTAGCTTAGTTTGTGTTAACAGTTAAAAAGATAAGCCACTTTTTGCCTTTAAGCTTAGTTAAGTACTCTGTCTAGTTTAAGCCCTTTTAAGCTTATTTAGTTGCCACATTTTAGTCACTAGTGCTTATTTAGGTTAGTTAGTTAATTCTTTCAGCTTCTTTATTCAAATTGTAGCTTATTAGTCCAAAAAGTTCAAAGAGAAAAACAACCCTTTTGCCTTTAAGCTTATTTAAGCTTCTGTCCAAAGAAAAGCCCTTTTTCAGCTTATTTATAAGCTTTTACAAAAAGTTGTAGTTTTGAAAATTGTTAAGCTCATTAAGCTTAACAACTTTGGTTCACAAAGTTTTTCAAAAAAAAAGAGAGGAGACAAGGGGTGACCCGGGTGAGCAAGACTCGAACCCGGGCCTCTACCCTCGATACACCTCCCTTTTCATACAAGTGTTACCGCTGCGCCCTTGGGACTTCTCTGTTAGAGTCCCAAGTGGTTTAATATTTAACCACTTTTGGCCCCTATTAAGCTATAAGCTGTTTCAGCTTATTTTCGGGCTTATTTATAAGCCAAATTTTGGTTTCTTATTTTTCGTAGGTTAGTATTAGTGTCAAGTAATTTTAGTAAATTTTTCAGAATTTTTAAAAATAGTTTAGTATTTTTTATAATTTAATTTAGTTAAAAGTTTAAAAAATTCATAAAAAATTCAAAAATTATCAAAAAAATATTTTTCTTTTTTAGAAAATTTTCTTTAGTCATATAGTACGTAGGAAAAATACAAAAATTTTCGTAGGGTCATTTTTGTAACTTTTTGATTTTTAAAGAACGGGGCTCGGGTGCGGTTTTTGTCTTGACTCGTTTTTGGGTCAAACGACCTCCGTTTTCAGTCTAGTCTTTTTCATTCTTCGTTATTAGTCCCCTAGAGTAGTTTAGAAGTAAAAATTTCTTCGTAGGGTTAATTTTGAAGATTTTAGGTTTTTGCCCCTTTGTTCGGGATTCGTGCTCTCGTTTTTTAGCTTAACTTCATAATTTTTAGATTTTTCTTAATCATTTTTGTTTGTTACTGTTTAATTTAGCTTTCCACACTCTCAAATCATTTCTCTCATTCAAACTCCAATCTTTCGACTGTATCGATTTTCCAGCACAGCCTCGTTGGGGATAAACGACCCGGGGACATTCTATACTACTACTTCTCGGTTTTATTGATTGTTGTTGTGTTTTTAGATTATATATATTTTATTTTATTATATTATATATATAGTTAAGAAGCTATCAATCAATTTTTGGCGCCGTTGCCGGGGAGGCTGTAATACCGTTTATCGTTCAGTTTGTCAAGAAGTGTTTGAATCTGTGAATATTATCTCATAAAAAAAAAGTACAAAAATATTTTCATTTTCTTTTTAGTATAATTATCATTTAAAAACTAAAAAAAAAACCAAAAATATAAAAACATTGTCTTTAATTACAAATAAAATTCACAAAATGCCAAAATATAATATTCTCAATTGAGGTATTATCATAATAACTTCCGGTAAACCTTTGTGGTTTCCAGCTCGAACAAAAGATTTAAAAACTTGTCTTTTGTGTCACTAGCGA
>BQNB010142413.1:0-17141 GCA_026074375.1 Tanacetum coccineum | reverse complement strand
AGTGTCTTTATAAATTGGATGGCAAAAAACTTAGTTGAAAAAGGGTATTTTATTTGACGTGTCAAATATGTACGAAGAAGCATGCATACATCTTCGTATCATTGATTTTAATAAAAACTATTACTCAATTTAGTTATTATTACGGTATCACATATTATCATCGTATCTTATACATAAATAATGAGACCTTAAAATTGACGATTCAACGTGTTTCCAAATCTTAAAGAGTTATATCTTTTTAAAAAAAATAACACTGTAGTGACATGCCATGGTTCACGGTAACTCCAATCGAACGCACAAAGAAGCGTGCAAGGTAAGGAAACTACAACGTAGTCCAGGTATTATAGGGTGATGGTATTCTTCAAGACGAAGTCTTGTGAGTCTCCCTGGACTTAATCCTTGCAAACCTATATAGTACTTTTGAAATTACGTCATTGATAAATTAAACAACTTTAATGTAAGAATACATTACATACTTATATATTGCTAGTTAGCATGGAAGATTTTATATCGGATGTAAGCCGAATCCACTTTTGACTTTTTGCAATAGATAGTTCATAATAAATCTTATTTCGATAATCATTAGTCATGTTTATTTTTGTTTTCAGAAAACCTTTTTATTTTCTCACAAGTCAAGAACTTAAAATAAAACCAATAAACAATCAATAAACTAAATAAACATTATTAAACACACTTAACAATTAAGGCATGCAAACATTAAATATGATCCTAATAAAACATGCATTTATTCATATAAGGCTCCTTCGTCCTAAAAACTCCGGCCACATACATCGAATCAGTCGATTGCGTAAGCCTTATATAAATAAATACCACATAGCACATAATTTTTTTTAACTATTTTAGGCCCCATTCATTCAAAAATAAGGGTCTTCCCGAATTCTTGAATCATGGATCTTACCAGTTAAGAAAATTATTAAAATTATGCGTATTTTAATCATATTTAAACCAAATCCATTTAACAAATTAACAAGATTTAATATCTAATATCAATCCATGATAAATTTGCATGATTTTATCATGGATCTCCATTAACAATTAACAAAACTTAAAACCATTAACAATTAATACATCAAGTTTTATAAAATTGCATACAACCTAGATTTCGTCTAATTAATTTTATTAACCGTCAAGATCAAATCTTTTTAACAAAAACGCCCACCGGGGCATTTAAAAATTAATCACGAAACCCTAATTTGTCCAATTTAATTTCTTGGATAATATTCTACACGATGGCTCGTGATGCCACTGTTGGGTTTTATAATCTAATTAACCATATTAATTATCATGAGTACGCAGCGGAATAAATGATCACGTGTAGAATACAATAATTAACAAAGATCGAACACATGTACCTTTTTAGCCGGAAAGTTCACCGTTTAAAGGTAACCGTAATACCCGTCTTTCTTTACGCGTGTGTATAATACCACGCGTAACCACAAGAATCAAATTATGATTCCTCTAAGCTTCCACACACTATACGTTCTTAGCAAACAACGAGGTATGCTAGTACTAGTAGTGTATAACAAACGATCTTCTTCGTCTCTTTCTTGAATCAATCAACGAGCAAACAAATAATCACCAAGTGGTGATGATCGAATACAAAACGAAACCTAAAGGTGTTCGTTTGTTTTGGTTCGATCGGAAGACAAAACCAAATACCCGAAAGGTTGCTTTACACCGGTCGACAAAAGGGAAAAGCACAAGGAAAAGTTTAGGGTTTTCAATCTCAAGTGTCACACACATAATGAAAGATTAAACCCATATTTATAGAGCTAGTATCCCAATCCTTGTTGGACTTCTTGTTCTAGTCGACTAGGGATAAAAGAAAAGCAACCAAACCCTTTTGTCTTTGGTTTATTAATAATTAGTCCCTCATGTTCAACCATTAAACGTTTAACTAATTATTTAATACTCGTTAACTTTTAACGATCGTTTGTTATTCACTTAATATATTACCTTAATATATTTTCTCGTCATTTAACATATAAACGTGTGCGTCCCCTTAGGCTCGAGAATATTTCCGGACATATATTAATCATATATGATCATAATCCAATAATCCAACAATACACTCATAGTAGATCACTTTTAATAACACTTTAAGAACGAAAACATTACATCATTAAAATCTATAATAAAAAAAAAGGTAGCAAAGTAGCAAAGTAGCAATTAGCAAGTGTTGTCTGTTTATTTAATAGTACTATTTTTAACCACTAAAAATCCCTCCCTCACTTTAAAGTTTGAAACCACAAAAATGCTGTCCGACTCTGACTTCTGGCATGCATACCAGACAAAACTACTTTTCCATGCCACCTCACTTTCTCTGCTTTTCCATATTATCCCTTTCGGTTTCTGCTTTGTAGAAACCACCCCTTCAAGTTTTTGTACACTTTTTGATCCGACCAAAATATATTAGAAACGTAGAAACTAATGAATTATATATCCATGCTTATTTGTATACTGGCTTTGCATAAACTTAACCTATGTTTGTACAGATATTAAGCCAATCATGTCAGTCTTATTTTGATACTATTGTCCTCACTATTGATACAAAACTAATACTAATATTTTAATAAAAACCCTTCAATCTTTTCATCAACCAGGTCGCATGACAATTTATATTCACAATCTTCAATCTGTCACATGGCAACCGGTGAATGACTATTTATTTTTTTTCTTTTTATTTAATACTTATTATTTTATATTATATGTTAGGTTGGGTTGTTGATAAATGTTAAAAAAAATATAGATTGGTTGTATGTATTTTTTTTTTAGCAAAAAATGTTGTATATTGAAATGAATCACAAAAAGATCCAAACGATGATACACACTTGGAGGATGCAAGATGACATCCTACATTTCGGTGACTTGAGAACAAGGTCGATTGGTTGTATGTATTAGTTGTGTAGATGGAGGAAAGAAAAAATAATATTTTATTGAGAGATTGGGTTATGGAAGATTGTGAATAAACATAGCCTAAAACTTGTTCGTGGAACGTTGATCAACTTTTATATATTTTTAAGACAACAATATATATGTAGAGAACGCAAGTTTAGCACACACGGCATTTTATAATATGCTTCTATATTCTTTTTCTATTTTCACAATAGGACTTAATCATATACTAACTTTTTGGTTGATAAGTTACCTGTGTACAAATAAGCTTGGGATTTTATTTTTGAAAGTAAATTTTCTTTGATTATCATTAAAATCTAATGTTTTTGAATTTTCATGTTGACCTAAATATGAAAAATTAAAATAACAATATATTTGTATGTAGACTTATATTTTAGGGAGAATTGCATATATATCCCTTCAAAAGCTAAAAATTGCATATATATCAAACTCAAACATATAATTGCATATATATCCTTCTAAAAGCTCAAAAATTGCATATATATCCAACTTAAACTTATAATTGCATATGCATCATTCTTAAACCTTAAATATGTTTGATACATACAAATACCTATTTATTATAAATTTACAACTCTAAAATACATGATAATTATTATTATAAAAAAAAAATTAAATTACTTTTTCCTATACTTACAAACTTGTTGGTAGTAATTTCATTATAAAAATACTTTGGTTTTTATTCATATATAACAATCATGATATATATATATTTATGAATTTATTTTATGTATTCTTATATATAATATATATGTATTTTTAATGTTAAATATCGTCTTGATGTGTTATTTTTTGTTGTCTAGTTCATTTTGAACATCGAGACATCGTACCTTTAAAACAAATATTACTTTTGTTATTTATAAAATTATAAATATCCTAAGTTAGAGTGCATAATTATTTTAAATGATTATTTAGATATATAAGACATATTAAATGTTTATAAAGGATATATATGCAATTAGTCGTTTAAGTTGGATATATATGCAATTTTTATGCTTTTGAAATGATATATATGCAATTATTAATTTAAGTTGGATATATATGTAATTTTAAGCTTTTGCAGGGATATATATGCAATTACCCCTATATTTTATTTTACTTTAGTGTCATTTTACCTAAATATAAATAAATGAATATTGAGTATAAGTGAATGGTTAGTGAGAGTTACATAAGTGTGAGGGATGAGCGAGTGAGAGAAAAGAGGATGACGTAACGTTAAAGAAGACACGGCGAGTGAGAAGGTTTTGATAGATAATGAGTGCACCTAGCTAGCCTTATTGAAAACCAAGGTTTTCAAGATTGAGATCCTACTTAAGATCGTTTTTGTTTTTGCAAGACCGAGATCGAAGATCGAATCAGAATCTTAAGTTCCTACATCATTTATAGTCTTTGTAATATTATTGAAATCGACAAATTATTATATATTATAAACACAAAATTATATGAATATTTTATAAAAAAGTTGTCATAAATTATGATTATGAAATGCTTAAGATTAATATGTTGTTTTTTAAATTGTACAAAACACAATCATAGATTTGTAGTTTTCTAGTTTGTTGTTCGAGAAAAATTTAAGATCGGGATCCTATAAGATCTTCAGTTTGCAAAGATCCTGTGTAAAATTCGAATAGTTTTTGCTTTGCAGTATGGTAAAATCGTAAGATCCTAACTTAACAACCATGTTGAAAACACAAGGGTGTGAATCATACAATTTCATATCGCATGGTGTCCTTACAAAACTTATGAAAATAATTGGGCCATGATGCGTTAAATAATAAAACACCAAAATTCCAGATCAAAATAATAAATAAATTTAATAAAGCCCATTCATCATCAATCAGATTATACTCTGTCTTTCTCTCACTCACAAACTTACACACTCTCTGATCAGTTTTTTCTTTTCTTTGAGCTAATTTTTTCTGATTCACGCCTTGATCGGCGTCTGTTTCATTTCGTAATTTAACGGTATGTCGTTTTAATATTTATTATTCTTACGTATTGATTCATCAGCTAAATTTAGTATCATCACTTGATTCGTATCATTTTACGTTTAATTTTGGCCTAAAAGTATATAATCGTTTTGTTTCTGTGAATTGAATGTTTTGATCAGTTTTTTTAGCGAGTTTGATGCTGATTGAATTTTGGTGTTGTGCTTGTTTTTGAATTCTATGTTAGTTGATGCCAGTTGTATACGTTTCGTTCCTTTGTTTTTAGATTTTGTATTTTCCAAACTACAGTAGTTATTTTAAGCGGCTTGTTAGTAATTTTAATTTTAGCTTAAAGAAAAGAATAAGCAATCCCAAACACCCCCTTAATTTATATAATAAAAAATCTGACGGTAACGTTAATAATAAAACATAAATCTTCTGGTTTAAAGTAAGTGATGAATCGAAACATTGAACAACTCAATCTTCGCTGATTTGGACTATGTAGATTTAAAATTGGTTTGGTTTTGAATTCTGGTGTACATACTTTTCATGATACAAACGTACCGGTTATTCGTTAGTTAATTTAAATATTTGGATGCTGATAGCCACTTATAGTGCACCCTTATCATTCCAGCCATATATTTGCAACACAGGACACATCATTATCATGTAAACCATTGGCTACTTTAGACTACTAAATGACAATTGACAAAACAAAAATTTTGGTGATTTTATATTACTGCTTACTTTTGAGGATTATTAGATGTGTAGCGTGGCATCCAAGTAGTTCCACCTACTTTTATATTAATTACAAAAGTATCTCACGGAAATGATGACATTATATTAGTTAACGTAAGTTATTTGATGCCTGCATTCTTTGTTTCTGAATTTCTGTAACAAATATTTTGTTCTCACATGCAGGATCGAGCTCAATTGTGTTGAAGAAATACATTTTACGTTGTCTAATCGAAGAACACCATCTTTGTTCTTTTGACAAAGACTGTTCTTCTTGGAGATTTGAGCGACATTTGGTGAAAAGAGAACAAAGAGATGAAGCATCGTTTCAAAGATAAACTCAAGTTGATCATTGGAAGTCATATAGATCCTGAAAAAGATGAGGAACTCAAAGAAAGTAATATAGGTACGTATTCTAGTGAAACACCTATGTCCATTTGTTATACTTATTGTCCAATGATCAAAAACTTATAAGATGGTGAGTTTTACCAACCTCTCCACCCAAGTACTACATAGGTATAAAAATTTGGACCCACCAGCCTTCTAATACACTAATGAAGTATCTGTTCTGTTTGGAGATTTTTATTCCCATCATTTGGCTAAATCAAATTATTCTTCTATCAGAACTCATTTATCAGCATAACAGATGCCCTACAAACCAATGGCCAAAGTTGATTCTTAATAGCATTGTTGTCTTTTTGTTGTAAAACATGTAAAGTGCAAAAAAATGTTTAGAGTTTCCAAGGGTAAGCAATTACTGACAAAAAAAGGGCCACTGGATATGCTCTTTTTTCGCCTTCACCTTTGCGTAATCTGTCAAAATAGCTCAATACTGATAGAACAATGGTGTTAAATTGCAAAAAAATGTCAAAGATGATGGCTCAAAAAGTCAGAGTCTTCTTGTCTTAAATTGATATTTTTTCTTAAAACAAACATGCTGAAATTTCCAATTAGTCAAACCAAAATAAACCAGCAGGCAACTACCTGAATTCTATTAGATGCCCACTCAAAGCAACTGATGCCGATCCAAGTTACACTCCTATATGATAAATTTATTATCTATCTTCTTGGTGCCTACTTAGCTTACGCAGTGTTATATCTAGATATCTGTCCAAGGCATGCAATTTTTTAATTTTTTTTTTCTCAAAAATGCATTTAGTGTTACACTCTTAAAAAAATAATTACATTACGGATGATGCTTTTGGTATGTCCACCACTGAGTTCAAGGTGGAGTAGAAGCTAATGCAAGAATGACGATTTGTTGATGAATAAACAATAGCAAAAAACAAGAAAAATTAACTTCATCAGTTACTCATAGCTAGTAGCTGATTATGTTTGGTTATAATTTACTTAGTAAGCCGGTTTCATATTGTTGACATCCGTGATTTAAAGCTCTGAATTGATCTGCAGAAATGGAAGATAACTATAAGAAGATTCTAGAGCTTCTCAAAGAGGAGGACGCAGATGAGAGAAACAAACTAGTTGGGTTGATTGAAGATTTCCACAAACATCATCAATCCATCTATGAGCGCTATGATCATATCACAGGCGAGCTAAGGGCAAAAGTTCATTCTAAGAAAGATAAAGACTCTTCCTCCTCCTCATCCAGCTCCGATTCAGATTCAGACGCTAACTTTACAAAGAAAGGCAGCAAAAATGGGAAATTGAAAGCAATTGATCTCCTCAAGGATCAACTTCAAGCTACCAGCACAGAAATTGACGAGTTGAGAGGAAAGTTGGCCATTACAACAGAAGAAAAGGATTCACTGAGCTCAGAATGTCAGGCTGCTTGGAACAAAGAACACGAAACTTCGAAGATGCTCGAAGAGTCGAAACTTGAAGCTGAAAGATTGCATGAAGAAAATTCAAAACTTTTGGCAGATAACAGTGACCTCAACTCAAAATTCGAAAACTCAAAAGTGCTGGGAGCTGAACTTAGTCAGAAACTAGAAGAACTGAAAGCCGTTATTGTTGGGTTAGAAGCAGAGAATGAGGGCTTCAAGACAGTACAATCTAAAATGAAGGAGAAGATGGAAACAACAGACGAGGAGCTGTCGAAGATAAGTCAAACACTAGAAGCTACTCAAGCAGAAAAGAATTCTCTATCAATAAAGGGTTCAGAGTTAGCAGAAGAGATTAAACTTAATCATGAAAAAATTAAAGAACTTGCCGCTGAATGTAGCCAATTAAAAGAAAAGTTGGCTGAAAAAGAGAAAGAGCTTTTAAGTCACGCAGAAATGCACGAGTCTCACAAGAGTGAAACAGAAATTAAAATAAGGGGTTTTGAAGAAGAGTTTCAGTCTTTGAATACACAGAAAAAAGAGATTGAGATTCAGAAAGAAGAAAAAGTCAGCAACTTGCAGAAGGAATTGGAATCTTTAGGCATCGAGAAAACAAAATTGGAAGAAAATGTTCAATCTTTATTGGATAAAGTAAATGAAAATCAAGAAGAAATAATGTCTCTATGCAGCCAAAAAGTCGTACTAGAAAGTCAACTGGAGAAAAGTAGTCAAGAAATTTCAGGTTACTTGATTCAGATAGATTCGTTGAAACAGGAGTTGGAAGGTAAAATAGCTGAAGAACAGAAATTGATAGAAGAGAAAGAAGTTTATGTTGCTCGGGTGAAAGATTTAGAGGAAGAGGTGAAATCGTTGCAGAGTCTGAAGTCTGAAGCAGATTCAGAAGTCAGTAAAAAGTCTCAGGAAATTGCAGAATATGTAAGTCAGATAGAGAGTTTCAAAGAGGAGGTTGAAAAATTGACTACTGTTCAAGAAAAGACGGTGGAAGAGAAGGAAGGTTATGAGTCAAAGATCAAAGATCTAGAATTGCAGCTCGAATCCGTGAACAACCTGAAATATGAATCAGAAATGCAACTCGAGAAAAAGGGTCTTGAGATATCAGAATTCTTAATTCTCATTCAAAATCTGAAAGAAGAACTTGAAACAAAGTCAAAAGAGCAAGAGAAGACGGTGGAAGAGAAGATTGGCTACGAATCAAAGGTTAAAGATCTAGAATTTCAGCTCGAATCTTTGAATAACCTGAAAAGCGAATCAGAAATACAACTCGAGAAAAAGGGTTCAGAAATTTCAGAACTCTTGATATTGAGTCAAAGTTTGAAAGAAGAACTTGAAAGCAAGTCAAAAGAACAAGAAAAGACAGTGGAAGAGAAAGAAAGCTTTGAGTCGAAAGTCAAAGATCTAGAATCTCAACTCGAGAACGTGGCCAACTTAAAAATTGAATCAGATACGCAACTAGAGCAAAAGTGTTTAGAGATCACGGAACTTCTTACCCTGAGCCAAAGTCTGAAAGAAGAACTTGAAAACAAGTCAAAGGAACAAGAGAAGACGGTGGAAGAGAAAGAAGGCTATGAGTCCAAAGTCAAAGATCTAGAATCGCAGCTTGAATCCTTAAACACCCTCAAAAATGAATCAGAAGTGCACCTCGAGAAAAAGGGTCTTGAAATTTCAGAATTCCTAATTCTCATTCAGAATCTGAAAGAAGAACTTGAATTAAAGTCCAAAGATCAAGCAAAAACCGTAGAAGAGAAGGAAGCTTACGAGTCAAAGGTTAAAGATCTAGAATTGCAGCTCGAATCCGTAAACCACCTGAAAAGTGAACTAGAAGTGCAACTCGAGAAAAAGGTTACTGAAATTTCAGAACTTCTAGCCCTGAATCAGAGTCTGAAAGAAAGTATTGAAATCATGTCAAAAGATCAAGCGAAGACAGTAGAAGAGAAGGAAGGCTACGAGCTCATGGTCAAAGAGCTGGAATCGAAACTTGAATCCTTGGAGAAGCTGAAAAATGAATCGGAATTGGAACTCGAGAAAAAAGGTACTGAAATTTCAGAACTCACAATCCAGAACCAAAGTCTGAAAGATGAACTTGAAACAAAGTCAAACGATCAAGCAAAGACGTTGGAAGAGAAGGAGAGTTGTGAGTCAACGATTAAAGATCTCGAACTGAAGCTCGAATCGTTGACCAACCTGAAAAACGAATCAGAAATGCACATTGAGAAAAAGGGCTCTGAAATTACAGAACTCTTGATCCTGAGCGAAAGTCTAAAATCAGAACTTGGAAGTAAGTCAAACGATCTGGCAAAGATGGTTGAAGAGAAGGAAGGCTATGAGTCAAAGGTCAAAGATCTAGAGTCGCAGCTTGAATCTGTGAGCAGCTTAAAAAGTGAATCAGAAACACATCTCGAGAAAAAAGGTCTTGAACTTTCAGAACTTATAATCATGATTGAAAGTCTGAAGCAAGACCTTGAAAGCAAGTCAAAAGATCAAGCGAAGACGGTGGAAGAGAAAGAAGGCTATGCAACAAAGGTCAGTGAATTGGAAAATGAATTGACTTCTGTTGTCAGTTTGAAAGATGAGTTGGAGAAGCAACTCGAATGTGAGAAACAGAATGATCTTCAGCTACAAAGCGAGCTACAAGATAAGATTCAAGCACTGGAAGCTACTTTAGTTGAAAAGGATAACAGGACTAAAGAAATGGCAGAAGAGATCGAAAAGGTGATCCAATCAAAAGAACAAACTGTTGAAAAACTAGAAGAAGCCATTGAAGACCTAAAGGGAGATCTCGAAATCAAAGGAGAAGAAGTCACGACTTTGACCGAAACAGTCAGAAACCTTGAAGTCAAAATCCGTCTCACAAACCAAAAGCTTCGTGTAACAGAACAGACGTTAAATGAGAAAGAAGGTGATCACGCAGGTAAAGAGGATAAGCTGCATCAAGAAAACAAATCACTCAGAGAAAAGATCTCTGCATTATCCGATTCTATCGCTAATTACAAAGAATCCCAAGAGTTTGTCAAGAAGGAGATCACACAAAAAGTTAACGAGATTACAGGTGGCATCGATTCACTCACTGTAAAGTTTGAAGAAGATCATGGACACATTTCAACAAGGATATATGAAGTCATGAATGAAATCCAAGTTTCCAAGATTTCAATAAAGAAGATGAGTTCCGAAAAGAATGATCTGAAAGAAAAGGTGGCAAAAATGGTGGTACAACTGAAAACACTTGAAACCGAGAAAGAGAGTCTGAAGAATTCCATTGATCAGCTTGAACAGAAAACAGTTGGAAGCGACAAAAAGATCAAAGAGTTAGAAACACTAATTCACGTGAAAGATGAAGGGTTACACGATCTTGGAGAGGAAAAGAGAGAAGCCATACGTCAGCTGTGCATTTGGTTTGATTATCAACGTGATCGTTATGATCATCTTCAAGAACTCGTTTCAAAGAAAACCACCGTTGGAAGAAGGCAAGCCGCACGGTAAATAGTTCTTCTGTAAAATTGAATTCATTTCCTTTTTTCGTGTTGTGCATTTTGAGTATATTCGTTTCGATTCTTCTAGAGGTCTATGGTTTAAATCACATAATTCTTAAACCAGACTCTTTCAAAGGGAATTGGTGCACCAGGGTTCACCTTTTCTCAATATTATTCGGTATTGTACGTCAGGATTTATTTGTTTCAGGATGTTATATACAAAATCGGGGTAGGTTTCTATTGTGTATAGGAAGTTACTTGTCGTCTCCTAGTTTGTGTTTTTTATTCATTCAGGCATTATTTGGACATCATCTGTTTGTGCTGTTGCATTTGAACTTTAGTACTAGCTTCTTATTCTTTCAGTGTGCACATGTTGACTACATATTATTGAGATCTTTTTTCATGCTTTTTATGTCTACATGCGATATAGAAAAGCAAGTCGTTTTCAAGGATATAAAATGAAAAGAATCACATTTACTAATCGTGGGCTTAATGTTGCGTAACCCCGTGAAGGGGACACGTTTAAGTGTGGATTGATCTGTTTTAGGTATCCCTGTGCTTGTTGGATACCATCTCTACTACCTTATAATGCATTTAGCACATTTTTAAATAAAGAAATCTTAAAAAATTAAGTAAAAAACATTTCCTTAATAGGAAAGTAACAAAGTAACATTTCTTTAAAAAATTAAGACCAAAAATTAGTCAATGTTGTAACATCTTGAAAAATTAATGTCTTTCAATTCTAAAATGTAACATTCACTAAAGTGTAACGGCTAATGCAATAATGCTAGAGAATGGAAATGCTAAAAATAAAAAACCGTAAAACTCTCTATAAAAGCATGGCATACACACTAGCGAGTTTGACCATTTGAATTTTATGATTGTTAGGATGCTTATTTTAACTTACTAATTATAGAAAATGAAATTAATTTGTGTGTTTTGAATATATTTTGTGTGGGAAGAAACGTAACAATTAAACAATACGTTACAACTAATATTTAAGTGTCTTCGTTAGTTCATTCTGTAACAGCCCGTTCAATGTAACCTCCATTCAACCCTTGTAATAAATTAAATGCATTGTGAAATAAATTACTAGAAAGTAGAAACTGCTTTTTATTATAAGAAAAAACGCTCATAAAAATAAATGTTTCGTGTCGTAATAAATGCCTTTTTGCTGGTCATTGACAACACAAATTAATCGACAAGTTGGTTGCGCTGACGGTGAAGATGTATGCCAATCTATTAGTACTATTTTTTACATGTTCCATGTTAATTTTCTAATTCTCTTTCAATTCATTCATATATATTATAATGTTGAAGAAACATATTTATACGTATAAAAGCAACCAACTATTCATGATTTATTGCTTTATTGTTAAAGTTCTTACAATATTTGCGCTGTCAAACATGCAGGTGCTCATATAAGGTCGCATGTTTATAATTTTATTCAAAAGCTTGCACAAATGTTGTGTGTATTAAGACCCGCAACAATCACCAACCTAAAGGAGAACTAATAGCAATTGCAATGTGTCGTGCAACTTCTTGCATTTGTTGTATGAGCCATAAATCATTTGTTGTGGCTAATTTGTACTGAATTTGAGGATGTTTGGTAGAGAAATTTGTGCTTATTTCGTGCCAAAATGTTATGCCTGTTTTTAGCAGAATTTAACAAAATGCATTGTCCAAAATATTGTAGTTATGTTTGACGATTTTATGCAAGAAAGTTTTCGGTGTATTGCGGAATTTTGACACTATTTTGTGCAATATTCGAGACTGTATTTTCATATTTTGTGTTGTTATATTTATCATTGTAAGAAACAATAAGCGAGTGTCTCTTAACTCCATAATATTATCATCATTCATCACTGAAAGACATATAATCATATGCATTGCTCGCATAAAAAACTATTTACAAGGTACCCGTCGCCGCAACGCGCGGGTACCTGCTATAAATAAATAGCATTTGCTCGCCACAAAATTTAGTTACCGAGTACCCGCTGTTGGTATTCGGGTCTTGATAATCAAATATTGCCGGATAAATTCTTGAATCGTGTAAAAGTTCACTTTCCTGATACAATATTTCTACCCTATTGATTGCCTTGGGTTACAAGAAATTTGTATAGGGATAAGACAAGAATGAACCACTCAAATTCTAGGCAAAAGAAAGAGAGCAAAACATTGAATAATTAGTTGTATTTTTTATTGATATGAAGATGTTCCTCTTGTAAGACCAAATTATGTTTATATGTATATATAAACTTAATGGTGGTTGTAGGGAAAGGTTGTGACTCTTGGTGAAAAGACACACCCTTTGGTGAAAAATCAACACATCCTTTAAATGTTTCAGCAACAGTTTTGTAACAACCTAAAACTGTCGCTAACCGCTATCATTAAAGACATGTGTATATGGACAATTTAGTTTAGTGACACACGAATTCTGTCACTATGGCACACGAATTCTGTCACTAAACTTCCCTTGACTTACATTAACAACCTTTTCCATTTTTCGTACCCGAAATCAAGTTAATTAGTTTATACAAGCGTGCACTCCACACCTCCGAACTCGTATTATAACGTAACTTGAAATCCATTTGGTCTTGGGTAAATCACCATTACACAAAAAATGATTGATGACACTAAAATCACCAACACCCGTCGCCGCATTGCGCGGATACCCGACTAGTGTTTTCTAAACTGTTATCAGGTCAATCAGTTTCCTATTTGGTTATGGAATTATTGGAGTGAATGCACAATGGTTTTCTATTACGCTAGTTGTATATGCAACTATTATGATGTCTTTGGTCATGTACTATCTCGTCAGCCAGTGATCAGGGCTTTCCATGAGACGGGAAATAAAACTATTAGCCCTACACGCAGTTTGTGAATAAGTGAACGTCTGATAGCGAGCAAGGAACGTACCTCTCCAGATATCCTTTTTAAATATGGAGAGCTTCACGGTTACCCATACCTTTAAGCTGCTATAAAATACTATATATAATACAAACTATACAAAATCAAAACTAGTGACCAGAAATCATATCCTAAAACATATCACAAAGCCTAAACAAATAGAAAGACATGTCCATAGATCTACTAATAGCATGCAAAGTAAAAGAAAATCGAAACATCAAGACAGATAGATGAGAAACAACTTGCAACAAAGCTTGAACAAACACAATCACAAATATACAAATCCACATACTAAAAGAAAAGACCAAAATACCATGCATCAACGAATCATGCGACAATAAAACGTCGTTATCAATTGTTGAAACACCGAAGCCCTAAACACTCACCACTCCTTAGGATCTAACCCACCTCATTTAAACAACCCGTGTGTGTGTGTGTGTGTGTTTAGAGAGATAAATTAGACGAGTGATAATGGAAGGCACGTGTATCACATGCAACAAAGTAACAAACTGAAACCGCCCACCAAAGAAACCCATTTTCTTAATCCCTCAAGTTGTCGACTCGGATTGGCTCGGCGTGTAAACAGTGTCGGCTCAAGCCGGGGCTCCACAGTGCACTCAAGCTGACCCACTCCCTCAAGCCGATCATTCGGCTCGGCGTCTTCGCAAGAGTATCGGCTCCAACTTCACTTGAACAAATGTAATATAATATAATATCTATGCAACATGAGAATCATTTTTTGGGCCTTATTTTTCTAGTGGGCAAGCAGTATGATACACCCCGACTAACAGTTTAAACTGACACATATAAACCCAATGTGATTGGATCAGGCCAAACATGTTCTTTTGCAGGTTCACATTACACGTCATATTTTTATGTAACAAGTTATGAGCCGACTCATTGGATCAATCTGATCTGGCAAACTCAATATCCCTGGTGAACTGACTGACACAACCCCTAGGGGCAGGTCCTTACACCAACCGATCAAAAAATACTTCACATTTGTACTACTTTAATTATATGTATATACTCAAGACGGCATAAAACGACGTGTTTGCCTCTGGGTAAACTGTTCCTCCAAGGACTAGCCTCAAGGCCCAAAAAACGTTAGGCTAATTCTTCCCCCTCCTTGCTGTATATTTATGGTTTGTTACTTTGTTTTCCCTTTCTTTCTTTTCTCCAAACGTTCTAGAAAAATATAAACCGTGATGCAAATCTGATCGCCACGAACGATTATACGAGGTTTGTCTCATCTCTCAACGCACACAAACATAGACAAAAAAATGCAGGGAAGATCATACCTAATCCACAAACAAGATGCAGGTAAGATCAAAGCTAGATAAAGGATTTAAATCAAAATTATTAGTCAGCAATTTGTATTCTGATTCGAAGGGTTTGGTTTAAAAGAGTTTGTTTAAAATCCTAATTTCTAGGGTTTGGTTTTTGAGGTTGAAGCTGGGGTGACGCGGCGTTGTAGCAACCATTCCGGATCGAGAAACATGGTATCGACCGTAATTAAGCTGCTAATTGTCTCTTGGCTCAAGGTTTAATCTTTTTTTCTTGAGAATAATTATAAAGTGTCTAATAGTAATATATAACCAAATTAATATATGTCTTATGATTAATCATATAAAGGGTCCTGCCTTAATGTCTGTTTAACATATACATCATCAATCTATTATGACGCTTTTGTACTTTGCAAGATCTATAATCTCGAAAATTATACCATGTCGGATCCTAAACATATATGAAAGATGTACTAAAAATTTTAGATAGTCAAGAATATGAATCAACTGAATTTTATAGTTGGTTTTATGAAAAGATCAATTAACAGCTTTAAACAACCTCAAAATGTATACCTTTTGTCACTTCAGTACTGAACATTCAGTCTTTTTTGTTTTCATTATGTAACCGAAATTCAGTGACTATTCAAGATTATTAGGGGGTTTTTCACACGTGTCTATGGTTTGTGTTAACTTTGAAAGGGGTGTGTGGGGGTGGAAGTTTCGAGCAGCTTTTACGTGGGTGAAAACATCAGCAAAAAAAACAACAGCTAATCACATGAGCAGTAGCACAATAAAGTATGAACCGAAATGAAACGAAGTGGATAATAGATTTGATGTATATTGAAAACATCAAAAACTATTTAAAATCTTTATGTCTATAATATTTTATTTTCATTTATGTTGGTTTATTTTGTCATATAATTAGTTTAGTGAAAATTGAATATGCAGGTAGATTGACTGGATATGTTATGATGACTGGAAACGTTATTTTGAATGGGAAGACAAAAAGGCTACACTATGGTGTTGTTGTAAGTAATCAGCAAAGACGTATAACTGCTCTTGATAACCCGTTTGACGTGTTTGTTTTTAGCTACCTTTTATTGTACCCGTTTGAACCTTTAGAGATAAAATGTAACCCAAACTGACCCATTACAAGTGAATATGTTATCCCAAATACCTAATCCATAACACAACTAATAAGCTATACCAATAAGCTCTAAGCCACAAAATAAGTAGAAAAGAGAAAGAAGTTTAGAGAGAGAAAGTAGAGAGAGAAAGAAGAGAGTTGGATGATTACTATGTGAGAAATGGTAACCAACACTCTCCTAACATGATGGGAGGGGTCTATTTATAGTCCAAGGCCATTGTTGGCTCGTGGGCTTTTGCTTATGGGTCGGGCTTGGCTTGTGTTGGGCTTTTAGCCCGAAACATGGACAATATTAGCTTACAGTCCAAGCCCGTTGAACCTGTCTAGCCTATTACAATACAAGACTAATTGTGACTAAGACGACCGATAACATTCTTGTTCGACTTATATAAAAATAAGGCTAACAATATCCCCCAATATTGAGGTCGACTTCTATCTCCCTAACATTGACCTTCTTGTTCGACTGATGGCATTCTTGTTGAAGGATATCTTGATTTGACTTTTATCTCCCTCAATGTTGAAGATATGATTCGACTATTAAGCTTTGCCTTCTTTGGTCTTGTCTTCATCTTTTCTTGTTTGTAATGGCTATGTTCATTCATGCTTAAGACGACCGATAACATTCTTTCGGTGTCGTTTATGTGATCTTGATCTTGAGCCTTTATCTTTTGACTTTGAGTTCTTGAGATCTTTATCTTGCATCATCTCCTTGACTTGAATCATCTTGATTTGACTTTCTTGATCACCGTGTGCTTTTGACCGACATGGTCATACTGATTTCATTCTTGTTTGACTTATATAAACATAAGACCCAATAGACTATTCTTTATTTGACGTTGAAGCTCTTTGATGATGAGGAAGTTTAGTATCAACAATCTTGATGCTGAATGATTGACTTTGAAAGCTTAAGTATGAGCATGTGTCAATGA
>BQNB010142412.1:0-17141 GCA_026074375.1 Tanacetum coccineum | reverse complement strand
TTGCCAACTCTACTACTGAAGCAGAATATGTGGCTGCTGCTAGTTGATGTAAACAAGTACTCTGGATTTAAAATCAAATGTTGAATTATGGATACAATTTCATGAATACCAAGATTTTTATTGACAATAAAAGCACCATCTGCATAGTTAAGAATCTAGTATTTCATCCAAAGACTAAGCACATTGAGATTAGGCATCACTTTATCAAAGATTCCAATAAGAAGAAGCTTATTCAGATGATAAAGATTCATATAGATCAGAATGTTACAGATTTGCTCACAAAAGCATTTGATGTTGGCAGATTTCAATATCTGATTGCAAGTATATGAATGCTTAACCTTTAAAGTATTGATTGAGGGGAGGTTAATTGCGTTTATATGCAGCGGCTTATGCACAAATGATGCTTGAAATGGAATGGAACAGCAGCCAATGATGAAATTCAAGTTAGTGTTGTTGGACTAACTTTTTACTAGTAAGTATAGTTAGTGCTGCTAGTTATACTTAATACTACTATGTTAATGATGTTAGTTATACTTACTACTGTTTGTTATAATTAATATTGTGAGTAATGAGAGAAAATAGTGAGCTGAAAAACATAAAGAGAGATGTGTAAAAATAAAAACAGACAGAGTGATTCAGTGAGAAAAATAATTAAGAGAAATTGGTGAGAATGAAAAACAGAAAGAGAGATGTATGAAAATAAAAACAAACAGAGTAACTATGTGAGAAAAAGAATTAAGAGAAATTCGTGAGAATGAAAAACAGAAAGAGAGATGTGTGAAAATAAAAACAAACAGAGTGACTATGTGAGAAAAAAATGAGAGAAATTGGTGAGAATAAAAAACAGAAAGAGAGATGTGTGAAAAAAAACAGATAGAGTGATTCAGTGAGAAAAAGAATTGAGAGATATAGTGAGAATAAAAACAGAAAGAGAGCTTGTGAGAATCAAAATTGATGATGGAAATGCTTTTTGGAAATGGCCTGCCCAACTCGAACCAAAGTTGCCTCCACTTACCAGCAGAACGGCCTCCACAACCTCTCAGGGCCTGAACTGTTTAATGTTTGGGGGTTTAAGGCATAACCCAACCAACACAGGCCAGTGTTAGTTAAAGTTGGATAGGCCAATAAACTTACTACTGCTGGTTAATATAAACTGCCAGGCATACACTTTACATTGCCAGAATAAAGTTAATTGCTGTTGTGTGATTTCATAAATACTTCGATTAAGGGTTTCAATCGCTCATTCGATCGATTTTACACTTTGATATACTCTCTAATCATAAACCCTAATTCAATTTTATCATTCATGATCAAAACCCAACACAATGTCAAAACTGAAGTTTGCTGAAACTCACAATTTGGTTGCGTTTTTGGAGAAACCCAAAGAAAGTGATGGGCTTGAAGGAATTATTGATTTTCTGAATGCAAGTTCTATCAGATATGCGCTAACGGTGAATCCTACCATCTATACTTCATGCATTAAGCAGTTATGCGCTACTGCTAAGGCAAAAGACCAGGCAATGAGAAGTGCATATACAATGCCCTAGTAAGATTGGGAAGAAGGTTGATCGTCACTGAGGACGAGTGTGAGAAGAGCTAATCAGTTAAAAGAAGCTGCAGGTACTGAAAGGCTACCCAAAGCTATAACATTAATGCAGAACTGTAAAAGAATGGGATATGAAAATCTTACACAAAAGCTTATATTCTATAAAGCTTTCTTTTCACCTCAATGGAAATTTCTTATCTATATAATTCTGCAATGCCTTATTGCTAAGACTACTGCTATGAAAGAATTTAGTAGCACTATGGCTTCTACTATCATTTGTTTTGCCACAAACCAAAAATTTAACTTTTCTAAATTTTTGATAATATGGTGAAGAACTTGGAGGGTGGAGTTAAATTTCTAATGTATCCAAGGTTTATGCAAGTGTTCCTGAATAAACAAGTTGAAGGAATGACCAAACATAAAGAAATTTATGTTACACCTTCTCACACTAAAAAGGTCTTTGCTAATATAAAGAGAGAATGAAAATGTTTTTCTAGGAGGGTTATCCTTTTATTTGAAACTATGATGGTTCAAGCTCCTAAAGAATTAGGTGAGGGTTTAAAAATACCAACTAATCCTCAACACACATCTACTATTATTTAACCATCTACATTATAGTCCCAGAAGAAAAAACCAAGGAGGAAACAGAGGAAAGACATTGAGGTTCCTCAACCCAGTGGTTCTACAGAGCCTATCACTGATGAGGCTGCCAATGAGGAGCATGTACCTGTACATTCCAATGATCCACTACTCAGTGGTAAGGATAGATTGAAACTGAATGAATTGATGGAACTTTGTACCAACTTGTCATAAAGAGTTCTTGATTTAGAGAACACAAAGACCTCTCAAGCTACAAAGATTTCCAAATGAAAGGAGAAGGTCAAGAAGCTAGAAAGAAGGAGTAAGTCAAGAACTCTAGGGCTTAAAAGGTTAAAGAAGGTTGGTAGAACTGCAAGAATAGAATCCTCTGAAGATGAAGGTTTGGGTGCTCAGGAGGATGCATCCAAATAGGGGAGGAAAATTACTGATCTTGATGTTGATGCAGAGGTTACTTTGGTTGATGAAGCTCAGGGAAGGATTGATGGCAATTTAATGTTTGATATAGGAGTTTTTGATGAGCAGGAAGTTGAGGTTGAAAAGGTAGTTAATACTGCTAAAGTTACTACTGCCAGTACTACAACAACAACTGTTGATGAATTAACTTTGGCTCAGACCTTAATAGAGATCAAAGCAGCTAAACCCTAGGCTGTTACAACTGCTACTACAACAACTACAACTGCTATAATAAGTCCGAAGGCTAGAGGAGTTGTAGTTCAAGAGCCAAGTGAATTTATAACAACAACATCATCTTCTCAACTTCCACAGGCTAAAGACAAAGGCAAGGCAAAGATGATAGAACTTAAGAAGCCTTTGAAAAAGAAAGATAAAATTTTAGTGGATGAAGAAATTACTTAAAGACTTCAAGAAGAATTGCAAGCTGATTAGAAGAAGAGGAAAGGCTAGCAAGACAAAAAGAAGAAGAGGATAACTTAATTTCATTAGATAATACTTAAGATATGATGGAGGCAGATTATGAGTTAGCTCAGAGAATACAAGCAGAAGAACAGGGTGAGTTGACCATTGAAGAAAGATCAAAACTGTTTGTAGAGCTCATGGACAAAAGGAAGAAGCACTTTGCAAAGCTTAGAGCTGAAGAGATCAGAAGAAAACCACCAACCAAAGCCCAAAAGAGGAATCAAATGTGTACTTATTTGAAAAATATGGCTAATTACAAGCATAGTCAGTTGAAGAACAAAAGTTTTAAAGAAATTCAAATGTTATTTGACAATATTATGAAGTGGGTAGATTCATTTGTTCCTATGGATACAAAGGTTATGAAAGGAAGTAAAAGCCAGACATAAGGAAGTTCTAAGAGAACAAGAGAAGAACTTGAATCTGATAATTCAAAGAAGCAAAAGATAGATGAGAATGTAGAAGCTGAAGTGGATGATGAAGCTAAAATGAAAAAGCTTATGGAGATAGTTCTTGATGATGATGTAGCAATTAATGCTATACCACTAGCCACTAAGTCACTATCATTTTTGACTGGAAAATAATCAAAGAAGGAAAGATGGGATACTTTCAAATCATCAGAGATGATGAAAGTTCAAAGAGGTATTCATCAATGATTAGGATGCTTTAGAACATTGACAGAGAAGACATGGAAACACTCTGGAAGTTGGTTAAAGCTAAACATGGGAATACAAGGCCAGAGGAGACATATGAAAGAGTGTTATGGGGTGATCTGAAGGTGATGTTTGAACCTGATGTAAAAAGTGAAGTATGGAAAAATCTACAAGGTTACAATGTGACTGTTTGGAAGCTATTTTCTTCAAGTGGAGTGCATTTTGTGAGATTTCAGAATCTGCATATCTTTATGCTGGTAGAGAAAAAGTATCCACTCACACCTGCAAAAATTACAAAAATGCTCAACAAGAAGCTTCAAACTGACCATTGGAATGAGATGTGCTATCAACTTCTGAAACTCATGACAAAACAGGTAAAAAATCCTAGAAGTGTTTGAATGCATCCTCCTGGTGACGATGAAGACTTTTAATGAAGAAACTTGAGATTCAGAAGAAGAATATCAAGTTTAGGGGAGGATTGTTGGGATTAAAAGCGTCTTGATGCTGTTTGGAAGTAACTACTACTAAGGTTAGAGTTACTACTGCTAGTATATATTACTACTGCTAATGGAAGTTAAGACTGCTCAGAGACTTGGAAGAAATACTACTAAGTAGTTAATACTGCTAGTATAAAAGTTAGTACTGTTAGTTTAACTTTACTGCTAGTGTATGATTAGTATTGCTTGAGTAAAGTTAATACTGCTAGTATAAAAGTTACTACTATTAGTGTAACTTAGTACTGCTGATGATGAATGAAGAAAATAATCTAAGTAGTTACTACTGCTTATACACAGCTAGTGCTGCTGGAATAAGAGTTAATGTTGCTACTTACAACTGCTGAAGGATTACAACTGCTAGAAGAGTTTCTACTGTTAGGAGGATAAAGACAAGAGAAAGGATTAAGATGAAGCTTGTTTATCAAGATTACTTACAGGATAAGTATGAGATATTTTTGTAAAAGATATGTATAAGTTATTTGTTTAGAAGATCATGATAACTTAGGAAAATATTGTAAGCCTGTTAGGACTCCTTGGTGTATAAAAGGAGGTCCTAGGGTATAAAGTTAAGCGTACCAAACATTCATACACATTCATACATTTTAATATATAGCTTCAAGGTTGTAAACCCTAGTACCACATAGAGTACTCGTATTATTAATAATAATATTGGAGCTTTTTAGTAATATCATTGTTCATACATTGTTCATATGGTTTACCGTTTTATTAATATTCTTCTAAGTATTAAAGAGTAGATTTCGCATACTCTTTAGTATTCACAAAGTTTCTACCATAGTTGTTTTGGATTTATCCAGAGTAACTTAACATTTACAAGCTAAGGAATCGATCTTAAGTTGGGATCAACAATGGCTTTCTTTGCATCAATGGCATTCATAGATGGTATGGCACCTTTGGAATCAAGAATTTTCCTATTAGGTACATCTAGTCCTTTGTAAAATAAGATCACTTCCTGCATGTTAGTTAAATAATGTTGGGGGCATCTCAATAACAACTCCTTGAATCGTTCCTAAGCTTGATAAAGAGTATCGTCTATCTCTTTTTGAAAGTTATTGATTACCTCCATCTTCTTAGCTGTTCGGGCAGGTGAACAATATTTGCTTAAGAATTTCTTCTTAAGAGTTTCCCAAGTATCTATTAAACCAACTGTTTCATTTCTTACACAACGACTTATAGCTCCAGTAAGCGACACAGGGAAGACTCGAAGCATAATTTGATCATGAGTAACTTCGGGTATGTGAAATAGATCAACGATCTCAAGTACCTTTTCAATATGCTCGTTAGAATCTTCATTATCTGATCCACTGAAAGTGTTGTCTCGCAGTTCCTTGAGAAATTGACCCTTCAACTCGAAGCGGGCCTTATCATCAATCTTAGGCCTAACGATTCCCGATCCATAATCTTCTCGGGTCTTAGTCATGTACTCCTCCATAGTTGGTTCCTCATTTTTTTTGTTTCTTATTCTTCAAACTGATCTACGTAATCAGAAAATAAATTGGATTCGGGTGAATTCAAACGGTCAAGACTTCGTGTCCTGCTAAGCTTCCTTGATGATCAAAATTTCTGTTCAGGATTCTCGTAAAACTGATGTGTAGAATTTCACCATCTCATGACTACGATAAATCTGAATAATTGATATTCGATCATAATAACGAAGTAGTAAAAATACACGAGCGAACTACTACTTTTACATTCCCGTTGCATTGTGCAACTTCCCGACCTAACCAGATATAGAATATCACCATTGCGTTATGCAATTTGCTGACCATACCATAGGTGTAAAAGATAGATTCAAGACACATGGAATACAATACTTTACATAAAAGTAACTAGCGATTGATTAAGGACTAATCTAATAGGATAGGCTAAGGTGTAACAAAATATTTAAGGTTTAATCCTAAAGGAATGGCTCTACGGGTTTTTCTAGGGGTATCTTACTCTTAAAATAAGAGTAAACAAAGGGTTTATATGGGGGTTAACTAACCGGTGTAGTTAGTTAATAAAACATGTATAGGCTTTTTGGTGTAATCCTAGAAATTTACCAGTTTAGAAAAGTCACTCCATCTATTAAAAATAGTGCTTATTATTGTGGTCTTGAATAGATATACCAAGGCAAGTTTTAAAGTTTACTACAGTCATCGACACACTCATATTTTTGTGGAATTTGGGTAAACATTTAGAAATAGATGAGTCTAGTTCTCACAATATCTAACAAGGGTTATGTGTGTAAGGTCATGTGGATAATAATTTCACAAAAAGTATGCTAAATATTTTTAAAATTTAGGAATAAATTAAGCATATGAAGCATATTATTGTGAAATTAAGGACAAGTAAGCGTTCTAATTCTCCTCCCCCACTTAAAATATACAACGCCCTTGTTGTATAAATAAAAAATTAAATACATGAAATATAAAGAATTAGAACGGGAAACTCCCTTGAGATTTGCTCGGTATGATCCTCCATGTTGCATTTATGAGAAAGCTTGTATGTGTAAGAGCGTTTGAATCCTAGCACAAACAGCATGCACACAGTAATTCCAGAAAATAAGCATACCACTAATCACGTTACATCGCTCTGCAAGCTCCTGTATCAAAAGAAAGAAAACAATGAAATTCTATCTCGGTTGTATTTGCTTGGTTAGAAAAATAAAATACTAGAAAGGGAACAGCAGATTGATACGTCGTATGGTTTGAGGCGGATATGCCGTATCTTAACCTGTGTTAAAAATCATAAGTACGAGTCAGATTAACTAATATGATGTATTCGTTTAACGAATACGCCGTATAGAAAATCTGACAGAAAATTTTTTAAATGCAAAAAATTAAAAAGACTAGATAACGTCCAGACATTCGATACACCATATGGGGTGGTATCGATATGCCGTATCGTTGTCTGGGAAGACAGACTCGATAATAAAATGAAAAATAGCCGGGTTGTCTCCTTGAAAGCACTTTTCTTTCAGCTAGTCTTTAAGTTAGACTTTTTCCTTT
The DNA here is from genome assembly GCA_026074375.1 of Tanacetum coccineum. Classification (NCBI taxonomy): domain Eukaryota; kingdom Viridiplantae; phylum Streptophyta; class Magnoliopsida; order Asterales; family Asteraceae; genus Tanacetum; species Tanacetum coccineum. The sequence goes on along the minus strand of BQNB010142412.1, from coordinate 9,925 downwards.
AGCTTCTTTACTCCACCTTCGTCACGGACCATCCGTCATCCATATTTTAGAAGATGTCTTGGTAGGAATGACACACATTTTCATTGGTTTTCGTCCATTTGTATTCTCTATGCTTCTTCATAGCTACTGATGCGGAGGTCATAAAGGACTTCTATAGGAAGCTTTACAATTCCTTAGGCAATGTACCTAACCATTGTAGTATAGTATAGGCAAGACTCGAGGGTTGTTATCGTTCTATAAGGGAATAGGTTGGGAAAGCTTGATTACGGTCTAACATAATTCTAAGGGTTGAGAAAATATTCTTTTTGTGTTTTTATATTTTATAGAAAGCAGGTAAATATCATGGTTTGAGAGGTTGGTTTGTTTAACTAATTACTAAACTAATTAATATCTAATATACTGGTGATAACTTTATGATAAAATAATGTATTTACTTAATCATGCACTACTTATCAGATTGCTTCTCCTAATCATGTTGCCTTGTCACACTCGTGATGATATGTGTAAGTGTTTCCCAAGTCATGAACGAATTACACGAACCAACCGTCTATTTAACATTTCGTTAAGGCAACGCAAAAGTATGGTAGTATGAAGACTATTACAAGGCCCCTAAGAGTATATTAAATGCATGTGAAATATAAGAGGGATCAACCATATTAGGGGTAAGGTAGTATAAAGACTATTACCAATGGTATCCTTTCTACACTACTCGCGTTTCTCTAGACGTCTATGTCAATTTACTATCTTATGGAAATTTTTCTAAAGCCTAACGTGCACATCCATCACAAGAAGCAACAATAATAGGATCTACAATCTGACTTTCATGCAATCATAAGTAAACATAAAGGAGGGTTTAGCCTAGCATGTTAAAGATAAAGCAAGAACATAAATCAATCAAATAACACATAGACATATTGAATGATTAGTGATAAACAATCTTACTTGATTAAAACATAGATTGAAGGTAGTACAATAAGGTTTTGAGGCCCTAAAAATGACCTTAAAAGCTGCTAGAAAGACTAGGGTTCGTCTCCCAAAAGTTATACAAAGTTACACACTAAAACCCTAAATTTGGTTTAATATATATAGGAAAATCGCTGCGACGGCGTCACTTTAAAGTCCTGACGCCGTCGCCACGTGGATGATTCTAGATCCTCTTTAAGTCAGCCACGTCCTAACACCGTCGCTAGATTCCTGACGCCGTCACTGGATAGATCATGACGGCGTCGCTTTATGCTTGTGACGCTGTCTCTACGCATTATGTACATAAATCTTCAAGAGATTTAGTGTAGGTCTATAATCTTTTCCGTTTGTTCTCTAAATGAGCCTAGGTCACGTGTATTTTCTCCAAAAGCCATCCAAGTGTTAAAAACCTAAAAATAAACTATTAAGCACCTAATCTGGGCATATTTGTATGATTTAAAAGGTTAAATGACCCCGAAAAATGAATAAAATGACATCTCCTTAAATACCCCTACACTTAGGATTTGCTTGTCCCCAAGCAAATAGGCTTTTCTACCTAGAAAATAGCATTATTATGGTCATTTAACCTACTCTTTAAAAGCATTTTACAACAAAAACCTTCTAGACCTTGTAATTAAAAGCACGGAAAGTATATACCAGCACCTCACATAAGTGTTTGGGATTCTCTCTTTCTCTCGGGTGTATAATAAATTATAACAACTATGGGGAAACAGAAAATTAACACTCATTCTCTGTCATAGCATATAAATTATCATAGGCTTGGTAAAGGATCAAACCTTCATCGCTAGGCGCAAGCATTATTCATTACTATTAAAGAGGTCTTTTAAAAGGTTTGTAGGGTGTAGGTGTAAGACAACATTTATGGAAACGAAAACGGATGAGATATATTTGGGTGGTGACTTTTGGGTGAATTTGGGGTGAAAGGGTTAGCTAATTATTTATACGAATACACGCTGATTTGGTTGCTAAGCCAAGAACTCAGACAAAATATACAAACTCTACACAACATTACATCAATCTCTTTCTTTTTCTTTTCTTGACTCTAATATAAACATAGACATAAGCAAATGGCAGCCCGTACATTTTTTAACTTTTTTTTATATATATATATTTTTTACACTTTTACCCTGCCATTGCTTAAACATATAATACATCATGGGGGTTTATAGATACACCCCTACACTTGAACTTTTACATACTCGATATTTACAATCTAACTAATGATCCGATTTGAGGTGGATCAAAATAACATGGAGCTTATTGAGCTATATAGGGGGTAACGAATTACTTATTCCACAATTCTTCATAAGATGAATACTATCATGAATCCTAATTGTCCCAAAATAGTATTTACAAGGATATGGACTTTGCAACCGTGTACTTAATAATTAACTTGGGTTAAAACAATAATGTACTAAAAGCGAATACATACAAGGTAGGCTAAGGTGATTTGGGTGTAACGATTGGTTTAAGGGTGACAATGCTCTTCATTAATAGTCCTACTTAACCAGAAAATTACAAAAACTAAGAAAAATGATAGGCTCGAAGGGTTGTACTAGGGGTATCCTGCATTAAAAATGAGTGCATGGCAAGGGTGTGGGATAGTTATATGATCGAGGTGACCATCATAACAATTATAGGTTTAAAACATAGGTTAATCCTAGTGCCTCTTATCTAGCAAATCCTAGTTCTCACTATGCGGTCTCAGAATGCATCACAAAAACAAGTTCTAGAATTTAATATACTACCGGTACACTCATATAATTTCAAACCGAATCTCAATGCTCCAAAAAAGGTGACTAAGATCATACGTACACATCCGTAACGATGGAATAGACACATATGTCTGCATTCGAACCTTAACTCGAACAAGCTAAAGGTAGAATCATCTTGGGTATCAAAAATGGATACCCGAATTCCTATAGATCTAAAGGAGAACCTTACATTTTAGGGTGAAATTGTGAGGGTTTTTTGTGCTAGTCATATAAATTTCTATCCTTGAGACGCTATTAATACTCGGTTTTCATCGGTATGTGTCATAAAAAAATTTAAATTGTGGTCAAAGTTAGCTTTTTATGCTATGTTTCGATATATTACCCATCATTTTAAGGATAAAGAAAATGGTAATTGAAGGAATAGTTTCTAAGGCTTATTTCCCCTACACTTAAGTTGAACATTGTCCCTAATGTTCTATATACAGTACCTATAAAAACAAAAAAAGGGAAAAGAAGACAAGTAAAAGAAACTAGTACTCCCCTGGTTTGCTCAATAATGGAGAAGAAACATGTGATAACTGGTTAAATCGTCCTCCAAGAGTTGTCCAATGAAACTTCCTAAGAACTTCCAAGCTTCTTCTCGTTAAATATAAGTTGTAATAAAAAACAAAGACAACTACACCAAGCGTAAAATCCACGGATGAATAATAAATACAACCTCATTAACTACGTTTAGACTCTATAAAAGCAAATAAATGATAGGATGAATGTGTTATTTTAATTGTGGTTTTCTGCAAGTTTTTAGTAAATTATAAATTTCAAAAATTATACAAGATTAATTTCTCAAAAATTAATTAAAAATCAAATTTTCCTGTAGTAGACCTGGCGACGCCGTCAGGATTAATCCTAACGCCGTCTCCAGGGTCTGTAAAGAAGAATTTTGTTTCTTTTCTTCAAAAATTCCTGTATACAAGTTCCCATTAGTTATTTCCTGCAAATTTTACAGCAAAAACCACAAAATTGATTAACACAATCATATGACTTAAAAAATATACAAGACACACCTAAAATGCATGAAAATAAAGGATTGGGTTGCCTCCCAATAAGCGCTTATTTTTGTTCGAGTCACGAGCCTGACTCTACGCTTATTTGTCACGTAAAAGGTGGGTTTCCCTTACACTTAAGGTCAAGTGCGGGTGATAGTAGCGATACATACCATTTTGATAGAAGTATGCCACGTGAGGTGAAGGTGGTATATGAATGGTCAAGGGTTTTACTACCTTCATCCTAAAACTGCCCAGACTATATGGGTTGATGGGTGGGTTGGTTCCTCTTTTATCTCCTTAATTTACATCTAATAATGGAAGATTGGGTAAAGGTTGAGGCTCTGGTTCATCAACACTAGGAAATCCCCTAGAACTAAGAAAGAGGTCATGAGTGCTAGTATTCAAGCCTAAGTCCTCAAGTTTCATGTGGTCCAGAGGTTCAACCTCTATCAGGATTCTAATAGTCTCTTCTACATCTTTCGGGTGAGTTACAGGCGGTGTGTATACCTTAAATGATGGGAGGACTTGTAGGGTACTTTGTGGGTTTGGATTATCCACCTTATCCTCCATCATATCTAGATCACCTATAGGCTCATCATATGCTAACCAAGATATGCACTTAGGCATCTTAACCATAACTATCTCACATTCTAAATCCTTCTTATATGTTCTCTTAGGTTGTGACTTAGGCAATTCTATCATTTCATCTAACTTTTGGGTCATTGCTAATGAGCTCTTCTCAAAAGTTTGATGCATATGGTTACTTTTCCAATGGTCCTCACTAACAAAAGTTGATCCTAAACACGGAGGTTGTTCAAAGAGATCTACCCTAGGTGAAGGCTTATATGGTGCATAGGTTTCACTAGGTGAGGTACTATGTGTGCGAGGATATTCTACTCCACCATTCATTATTTTATATATTTCCTCAAGATTCTCTAAGTGGCTTTTAAAATCTTCCGGATAATTTTCATGGTAATATTCTATGAAGCACTTAAATTGTTCTTCCGTTAACGACTCAAGTGTGATTTCATCCGCCAAGGTGACAAATTAAAAATATTTACAAACAACTACACAAAGAAGAGATAGACTACGAGAAAGCTAATTGACACGAAACTAAATCTCACTTGATAGGAATCTTGTGAGTAGACCTAAGCTAGATTGAATCTAAAACCTATGATATTCCCTGACAGCGGCGCCAAAACTTGATGCGAAGGTCGTAAAGGAATTCTATAGGAACCTTTACAATCCCCTAGGCAGTGTACCTAACCGTTGTAGTGTATTATAGGCAAGACTCGGGGGTTGTTATCATTCTCTAGGGGAATAGGTTGGGAAGGCTTGATCACGGTCTAACAAAATTCTAGGAGTTGAGAGAAGATTCTTTTTGTGTTTTTATATTTTATAGAAAGCAGGTAAATATCATGGTTTGAGAGGTTGGGTTGTTTAACTAATTAATATCTAATCTACTGATGATAACTTTATGATAAATAATGTATTTACTTAATCATGCACTACTTATCAGATTGCTTCTCCTAATCCTGTTGCCTTGTCACACTCGTGATGATCTGTGTAAGTATTTCCTAAGTTATGTACGAATTACACGAACCCGCTGTCTATTTAATATTCCGTTAAGGCAACACACAAGTAAGGTCGTATGAAGACTATTATAAGGCCCCTAAGAGTATATTAAATGCTTGTGAAATATCTTAAGAGGGATCAACCATATTAGGGGTAAGGTAGTATGAAGACTGTTACCGATGGTATCCTTTCTACACTACTCGCGTTTCCCTAGACATCTATGCCAATTTAATATCTTATGGCTAGTTTTCTAAAGCCTAACTCGCACATCTATCATAAGAAGCAACAGTAATAGGATCTACAATCTGACTATCATGCAATCATAAGTAAATACAAAGGAGAGTTTAGCCTAGCATGTTAAAGATAAAGCAAGAACATAAATCACTCAAACAACACATAGACATATTGAATGATTAATGATAAACAATCTTACTTGATTTAAACATGGATTGAAGGTAGTACAATAGGGTTTTGAGGCCCTAAAAAGGACATTAAAAGCTGCTAGAAACACTAGGGTTCATCTCCCAAAAGTTATACAAGGTTACACACTTAAAACCCTAATTTCGGTTTAATATATATAGGAAAATCGTTGTGACGGCGTCGCTTTTAAGTCCCAACGCCGTCGTCACGTAGATGATTCTAGATCCTCTTTAAGTCGGCCACGTCCTGACGCTGTCGCTGGATTCCTGACACCGTTACTGGATAGATCACGACATCATCGCTTTATGCCTGCGACACCGTCTCCACGCACTCTATGAATAAATCTTCAAGAGATTTGGTGTAGGTCCGTATTCTTGTCTGTTTCTTCTCCAAATAAGCCCAAGTTACATGTATCTTCTCCAAAAGCCATACAAATGCTAAAAACCTAAAAACAAACGATTAAGCACATAATCTGGGCATATTTGCATGATTTAAAGTGTTAAATGACCCCGAAAAGGTGTATAAAATGACACCTCATCAGCTACGTATCTGTTAGCCTTAATTATATTAAGTCAAACAAGAATGTTATCGGTCTTAGAAAGTCAAACTAGGTCTTGTATTGTAATAGGCTAGTCGTGTTCAACGGGCTTGGATTGTAATCTAATATTGTCCGTGTTTCGGGCTCAAAGCCCAAGTTATGCCAAGCCCGACCCAAGTTACAAGCCCACACGCCTACTAGAAAGGCTTGGGTATAAAAGAAACCCTCTCCACACATGGAGAGGGTGTTGGTTGCACATTTCTCACTTGTAACTTACCTTTCTCTCTCTTAATCTAAGTTTTCTCTCTTCCTTTCTTCTCTTTTCTTATTGTCGGCTCATTAAGAGCTTATTTGGGTTTGCTTATTGTTGTTATGAAAGGATGATATAAGTCCATCATGTGGTATAAGAGCAAACCCAATATCATCCTTTCACAACAACAATAAGCAAACCCAAATAAGCTCTTAATGAGCCGTCAATAAGAAAAGAAAAGAAAGGAAGAGAGACAACTTAGATTAAGAGAGAGAAAGGTGAGTTACAAGTGAGAAATGTGCAACCAACACCCTCTCCATGTGTGGAGATGGTTTCTTTTATTCCTAAGCCTTTCTAGTAGGCATGTGGGCTTGTAACTTGGGCCGGGCTTGGCATAACTTGGGCTTTGAGCCTGAAACACGAACAATATTATATTACAATCCAAGCCCATTGAACCCGACTAGCCTATTACAATACAAGACCTAGTTTGACTTTCTAAGACCGATAACATTCTTGTTTGACTTAATATAATTAAGGCTAACAATCTCCCCTAATGTTGAGGTCTCTTTCTTTAAACTCTTCCGTACCACTGATGACATTAAAGATATGACGTTTGACATTTATGCTTTGCCTTGTTTTGGTCTTGTCTTGTTTGTAATGGCTTTGTTCATTCATGCTTTGTGATCTTGATCTTGAGCCTTTATCTTTTTGACTTTTAGTTCTTGAGATCGTTATCTTGCATCATCTCCTTGACTTGAAACATCTTGATTTGACTTCCTTAATCAACTTGTGCTCTTGACCAACATGCTCGTACTTGTTAGATTCTTGTTTGACATATGTGATCATAAGTCTAACAATCTTCCCCAAATAGACTATTCTTTATTTGACTTTGAGGCTCTTTGATGGTGGGGAAGTTTAGAATCAACTATCTTGATGTTAAACGATTGACTTTAAAAGCATGAGTATGAGCATGTGGTTTATGAATCCGAATTCGCTGGAATGAGGCTGCAACACCGTCGTCTTATCCTGAAATAAAATAGTTAGCAATAAAAGATGAATATGGCTTTGTCATTCATCTTGAGTTCGGTTGCATTAACCTTCGGGTTCCTGTTTTATAGTATAAATACTATACCTGTGATCAGGTAGATTCAAAGAATCTCCTTGATAGGGTTTCCAGCTTAAAGCGTAGGATCTTCTAACACAGATGTATTAGATTCACCATGCTTGCTAGTTCTCATTACCGGCACGTCTCAAAGCAGACAACACAGTAAGCGTGAATCAGATAGTTACTATCTTTTTGATTTAGTCGTCAATTCATTTACTGGACCAAAATTGATATCCAGTTATCACAAGCTTGATTCATATAGAATCTTGCAAGTCACTACCAAGAGCTTGTTTGATGTTGGCTCAAGCAGGATTTCCATCTTCACTGTGAATACTTAAGTATCACTCGAATGTTCTGGCAAGATCTCAAGGATAATGCGTAGGACTCTTTGTTACAACTTTTGAACTTTAAACTGTTTAACAAGTGTATTTTGACATTGTGTCCTAATGAGATTTATAATTTGATCTCTTCTTGGCTCTAGACTCGATTTATGCACTTTTGGTTTTAGTAATCAGAGGCTGGAGCAGACTGCCACCTATTCAATATTAACAATCTCAAGTAATGTTAATAGATAAGGTGTGTACCTCCGTGACAAATGAGACAAGTTTCTTTTGAGAGAAACTCAAATGGCTGGGAAGGGTTGTGCATTGCATCACTGGGTCCATGACGACTTTCTTCAATATCAACAATCATCTTTGTGATTTTGATAGATTATGTATTGACCCGGTTTCTGCCTAAGTTGTGTGGAGGGCTTCTTTCTTTTCACCCTTTATCCATACATTTCTTTTTCATTCTTCAACCCCTTCAATGCTTACCGAGACGTCATTACTAACACCTTGTTGTGATTGTTCCAGTGTTAGCTCAATCTTAGTCTGCATTTTTCCCTTATATACATTCTTCTCCAATCATACCTAAGGACTTATACCTAACCTAACCACCTTATGACTTCAGAATCGTCGTGAAATTAATAGGTTGTTGGGTATGAGATCGAACCTTAAAACTATTTTTGACATTGTTATTTCAAATACTCCCCCTACACATGTGCCCGCGATAGAAATTGTTTTAGCACAGAAGTAAAGAGTTGCACTTAGAGTCTTAAAGATCACATTCTTTTATATCATATTTTAATTACAATTTTCTCCCCTTATTTTAAATAATAAAACACTTAGTATTTGAAATACCAATTGATTAAAATTTGACATGAAAAATTCCATGGGGAGAAAAATTATTCTACGATATTGCATGAATTTAGATTCTGATAGCTCCCCTTCAACAATATATGTGGGATACCAATATTTATTAAAACTTGACATTTGAATGAAAAATTGATATGACACCACAAAATGTTGAAGACGAAGTAAGATGCCTTAGTGAACAATGTATATTAATAATTGACATTATAAGTTTCCACATTTTAATTTCACAAACTGTGTTTAGATACATAAAATTGACATTTATGCGATGTATCCGACACATTAAAAGGCTTTGTTTTCAAAAGCTCCCCCTCAGAAATTGATTCACATAAAATGACATTCTACGTACTACAATTCTTTGAAAATTATTCGAGAAAGGGAGTGTTTAACACACAATTTTAAAAAATACCACTTTTTATGGAAAAATACCACAAATTATATTGTAGACAATTTTGACATTGAAAGTTCTTTTTAAAAAATTGTGTTCAACGATCTTAAAAACATGTTAGAAGACTTCTCTTCTATTTTAGAGTAAGCGCACTGAAGCGTACTGATTAGAGTCAGATTACACCCTTAATAAATATATAAATATAAATATATAATAAAGATCAAAATCCACAAAATCAATGAAACCGGAAGTAGTATATGATGTTCCTGGGTTGTAGTCCCAACGAGGAGTGAATTGGAAAGTCGAGAGTCGGTTTGATATTTGATGTTTGAATGAAGGAGATTTGGACTGGATTTCTAAATCTACGGAGAATTTAATGCAATCTACTCTAAAAATGAAAAGGCACATAAAATTAAGCTAAAAACGTAAACGGAAATCTAAAAACGACACTTAAAAAACTTAATTTCTAAAAAATTAACCTAAAATTGTTAATTCACTTTTAATAGACTCTAATTAACTAAAAAGTAAGATTAAAGAAAACTAGAACGAAAACGGAGTTGATTTGAGCTTTAAAACACAAAAAAAAACGTGAACGGGAACGAATCCCGTTCTTTAAAAAACAAAATTTTGCAAAAATGACCCTACAAAAGTTTTTCTATTTTTCCTAAGTGCAATATGAAAAAAGAAATTTTTCTAAAAAATAATTATATT
>BQNB010142411.1:0-17141 GCA_026074375.1 Tanacetum coccineum | reverse complement strand
CATCATGCTCTATCATCTTAAAAAATCTTAAGACTTTAACCTTGCCTACTTCATTGCTCGCAAAATTAAGAGTGTCAAAAATAGAGTCGATTGTCCTCTTCCATATGGTTTACTCATTACTCATCTATACCGATTCGTTCTTGCTAAACATCCGAAACTCTTTCGTCCTCACCATACACTACAATTCATTTTGCACCATCGAATGATGGACTCCATCAATAGGAAGAATGGGAGAAAGAGAAATGAGAATGAAGAAGTTAAGCTTGACATACCTTACTCACCATCGTCGATGGAAAGCTCAAAACAGTCATCTCCTTTGCAAGGATATTGGTCATCCGTGGATCAATTTCAAATTAGGCATAACCCATTCTCTAGGAATCATGAATTGCTATCTAAGGACAATATTATGCTATTTTAATGAATGCTAATAGTATCTTTTGCGTTAAACTATGGTACCTTAGACAAAATGTATGCTAATGAATGCTATGCATGTTCTATTTTTATTAGATATGTGTTTATGTTTGTTGAGGAAAACTTCATTAGATTTACTACTCATATTCAAAATCAAATGTCTATATCCTCAAATGAATCCACGCCTACAATCAAAATGAAAATCATCCAAGAACATCACTTAAAACTTAAGTCGAATCAAATTGATCCAAATGTTATTCCACCCGAAGTCTTAAAATCAAGACAAGCTCATTTTCACCTCATGACGTATCAATGTTGTAGTAACTCACAATGTGAAATTGGTTTACTATTACATGAAATGCATCACATGTTCGAGTATATTAGAGAACACGCTCCACAAAATAAAAAACCCTCTATCCACAATAAGTTTGGTCACTTAATCCCAATCACCAACAACAATCCTCATCTACACATGTGTAGATGTTGTACCAATAAAGTCAATCAACTTCAAAGCCACCTCATGACATGTCAATGTTGTAGTAACCACAATGTGAAATTGGTTTACTATTACGTGAAATGCATCTCATGTTCAGATTTATTCAAGAACATACTGCAAAAAATGAAAAACCTTCTCTCCACAACAAATTTGATCATTTAATCCCAACACCAATTATACAACCTTATTTTACACCATATGTAGAATGATATTTTGCACCAACAAAGTTAACCAACTTCAACGCTTACAAGAAGGTGTTTATTTTATTTGCTCCTACATCCAACATCATCTTGGATCTTCTTCAAACCCACAATACCTTCCGCACTAAATCCACTCTTATGGTACCTCAAACCCTTTGGATTATAAGGAAGACAAGTTTTTATCCCAAGATTTAGGATTTTTAATTGTATTCTTCTCTTTTCTAGTTTAGGTTTCTTGCCTTATGGGCTCTAATGCTAAATTTTATGTTTTATCCCTTATAATGGATTTAACATTATTTTTATTTGTTGTGTTGATGATGGTTGTTTATTGCATAAAATATATATATGTGCATATGTAATTATGTTATTCATAAATGAATAGTTTTGCTTGTCTACTAACTTTGTTTTGTAGCACGCATCCATAGCTCGTTTCCTTAGTGCCCCAAGTGAGGGGGAGTATACATCAAGGGGGAACTCTTGTAATTTTGTCGTTATTTTTTACTTTGCATTCGTAACCAAGTGACTTAGCATTCGTCAAAACAAGACTTGCAAGTACCACCTCTATAGCACTTTTTGCTTTGACAAAAAGGGGGAGAAGAAATGTTAACTCATCTACTAAATACTTAGTAACTTTTAAATAAGCATGAGTTTATATTTTGTCATCATCAAAAAGGAGGAGATTGTTAATACAAATATTCACGCAAAAACGATATTTATATTTAATGATCTTCATGTTTTGATAATAACAAATATAATGTCATACTACCTAAAAGTTTACGTAAACAAGTTATTTAGTCGAAAGTTACTTGAAGCCGACAAATCACTTAAGGTATGAATATGGCATTATTAAACATAGTTAATGATCAAAGAAAAATATTATCATTTGCACAAAACTTTTATAATCAAATGATTTAAGTTAACACATGATTAATTATAAGTTAGTTATATTAATCATGTAAGACAAAATAAGATTAACCATAAGTGGAAACAATATTTTCAAATCTTCCTAAATCTAGAAAATATTTCCTTATTTATGTTAAGAAATATTTTCCTTCTAGAAGAATCTAATAAATCTGATTTTTAAATACATAAGAATATTTTGTATAGATTTGGGGTTAATCACAAAATGACAAATCTTGTCCCAGCTCCACCCACGGATCCACAAAATATACGGGACGAATTCAGGGTATGGGAGATCCATGACTCGCACGAATCATTTCCCTGGGAAAGATTTAAATTTCAAAAGGTTGCCTATAAATTCCAGCCTTAAGCTTTTAATTTATACAACTCTTGACAAATATTTTCACACACATATTTTATCTTTTGTATATTCTTTGATCATTATACTTGTTACATAATCCATTACAAGTGATCAACTCATTCCACTCTTTAGTGAAGAACACTCAAGAAGACGTCAAGCTTCAAGTGTTAATAGTTTAGTTGTATCATCACGTTTGTGATAATCATTCATCTTGTATATCTTGTGTTGTGTGTTGTGTGTATCATATGTGTATGATAGGTTAGTATTTAGGCCATAAAATACATAGTGTGTTAGATTGGTTCTATCTCGAAGTAGAACTCGGTATTTAGCTTAGTACCGGAAAAAGTGTAAGCGACGTGTATGGTTTTCTCCGCCTAAAGGGAGCTTGTTGACATAGTGAAGATAACTCTCAAGTTGGGTACTTGGGGAGTAGAGTAGGGCGAAGAGGAGCTTCGTAGCCGAACCACTATAAATCATTATGTCATCGGTTTGATCTTTCTTATCTTTACTTGTTTATATTTCGTAGATTAGTTACTTACTTATTGCATCGCTATCATATACACTTGTGTATATCTCTTGAGTTCACATAAGTCGACAATCTAAGTTTTAATTTTAAAACGGTAAAAACTATTCAACCCCCCTTCTAGTTTCCACAATTGGTATCAGAAGCCAAGGTCACCCAAGATCTTTAACGTATATTGTACATTAAAGCTTGAATCGATCTATGGATTCGGATAAATATCTAGAAGGGCAATCTATGCAAAGACCACCTCTTTTTGAAAGTGATCATTTTATTTATTGGAAAAATAGATTTGAAACTTATGTGAAAGCAAAAGATTTAGATCTTTGGCATATTATCTTGAATGGTGATTTTCCACCGGTTGCTAGAAACAAAGAAACCCAAGTTTTAGAAATGGTTCCTTTTGAACAACAAGATGATGATCTTAAAAAGAAACTTGCTAAAAATAATGAAGCTAAAATGGTTCTTTACGTTTTGATATGGTTTTTGACCTCACAATCATAACTCATAATTTGCCCCTGAAACTTAGTTTTGACAACGAATCTTGTAAAATTATTTTGACTGACCTCCACTCACTTTTAATTCATGAAACCACTTGGGATAGAAAGTAGACTCTCTGTAGTTAATTTTAGGCTCAATAAAATCGATAAAAGCTATTCGTATGATCAAGTTATGAGTCTCGCAAGGTGACCTAAAATTCTGCTCAGAATTCAATTCTGAATTTACCATAATTAAACCTAACTAAACGCATCCAAACACTATTAATTACATAGTAATTGATTATTAATGATCATCTTAACATGTTTTATGATTTTTCTTTGAAACCTATTCACACAATTTAAAAAAGTTACAATAAATTGAATTAAAAGAAAATATTAAATAACGGTTATACGAAAAACCTTTTAACTTGAAAGCACACGATCTTGAACTCTAAATTTTCTTCAAAATTTTTGATGGTTTTCCTTCTTGTTTCTTGATAAATGTCGACACAAGGAAGAGGGGATAGAAAAACTGATTTAGAGTTTGGGATATCATGGGTATTTATACTAGTTTTAAGATAAATATCAAAAGATTTGCTTTCCTTATCAAACTTGGATTCCCTTCCTTTCCTTTTTCCTTATGCCGACCAAACAAAGACCCTTATACATATTCTTAATAAGTTTTCGTGATCCCCCTTTTCTTTATATATATATTTTATTTATTTTATAAAAAACTATTTATTTACACCTTATTTACTTTACCTATAAATAAATACATACTCTTTTAAATTAAAAAAACTTTTACTAACTTATATTATGTTTCTCAAATTATTTTTATTTATTAAATTTCATAAACTAAATTAGTAATCTATTCACTATTAACCTCAACTCCCAAATTTAACGATAATACTTCTTCCAATTTTACCGACGATAAAATAATAAAAATCACTATACTTCTGAATCACCATCACATACGAAATAAAATGATTAAATCATTCATTCCTACCAACACAATCACATATAATAACACGTATATCATATCGTCTAAACCACCAAATAGACTAACGTACATAAATCAAAACACATAAAGCTAGGCAAGTTAACTCTAACGGTTAAACTAACCTTGCTAAATCACGGTTGTCACAGTATCCCCCTCTTAGGGACATTTCGTCTCGAAATTTAACTTGTACTTTCATCAACACGATCAACAACCAAATTCAGATACTTAGCCTTCATAAAATCCTATCATTCCCAAGTAAACTTAGGTCCACGCCTAGAATTCCAACGAACTTTAACAATCGGGATCCTACGTTTCAACTTCTTAACTTCACGATCCATAATTTCTACAGGTTCCTCAATAAAATGAAGAGTTTTGTCTATCTTAACTTCTCCTAGTGGCACATGCAAATTTGCATCCGCCAAACACCTCTTCAGATTTGACACATGAAATGTGTTACGCACACCACTAAACTCTTGTGGCAATCTTAAAGATAAGCTACAGGACCTATCTTTTCCAGAATCTCAAATGGTCCTACATACCTAGGTACTAACTTTTCTTTCTTCCCGAAACGTACTACACCTTTCCAAGGTGGCACTTTTAGTAATACTTGATCACCAACTTTAAATTCCAAAGGCTTCCTTCTATTATCGACATAACTCTTTTGGAGATCTCTAGCCGCTTTAAGCCTTTCCTTAATCAATACCACCCTTATCAGATGTATCTTGTACCAACTCTGGTCTAATCAACCGACTTTCTCTAATTTTAGCCCAAAGAACAGGTGACCTACATCTCCTTCCATACAATGCCTCAAATGGAGCACATCGTATACTCGAGTGATAACTATGGTTTTAGGAAAACTCAACTAAAGGTAAATGAGTATCCCAACTACTACCAAATTCAAATCCCAATGCTCTTAGAATATCTTTAAAGTCTGAATGGATTTTGCTCACTTTGTCTTGCGTTTGAGGATGATAATGTCGTACTAATATCTAGTCGTGTTCTTAACGCTTTTGCAACGTCTGCAAAAACCGCCGAAGTAGATCTTCCATCACAATCTGAGATGATCGACACCGAAACTCCATGCCTTGCTACTCCTCATTCAATATTAATCCTTGCCAACATTCTATCTTGTAATCTTTTTGCTATAGCAAATCTAGGAAAAATGGGTTGCCTAGTCAATATATCGACTATTACCAAAATTGTATCCATGCATCATACTTGACCTCGGCAACTTAGTGATTAAAATCCATGGTTGTTTCTATCCCATTCTTTCCACTCAGGTATCTATGCTGTTGAAAACATAATCGAAGGCATCTTTTGACGTTGCATACATTTCACTTTAAACAAGTTAGACAATTGCTAACATAGGTAGCAACATATTTCTTTATACATGGCCACCAATGCATATCTCCAAGGTCATAATACGTCTTATCCACTCCCGGATGTACCAAGTACCTTGATGCACAAGTCTCGTCCATAATTATTGTCCTTACATCACCTATCAATGGAATCCCATCCTAGGACCAATAATATATAAACAAAAATTTCATACTTTTCCATTTGTTGCGTACAGGACACGCAACATTTTTGCTATCGCGTTCATACTTGGAACCCTCCTTTAACAGCAAATATCTTGTCATTACACTCGACGGAAATTGTCATGTACATTGCTTCCATACTAGTCTTAGGTTTTGCTCTCTCATTCCTTCTTAACGCATCAGCACAATCATTTGCCTTTCTAGATCGGTAGTGAATCTCAAAGTAATTGTCACTAAACAACTACAATCCATCTCGTTGGCGCATATTTAAACTAGTTCTAGAAAAAATATATGCTTTGGAAAACTCTTATGACCATGTAGATTTCACTTTTTGTCCCGTACAAGTAATGCATCAGGTCTTAAAAAGCAAAGACCACTACACCATTTTGAGATAGTGTGTGGTTTATTTTCTATCTTGAATACTTAGTTGTCGTGATGCATTTGCAGTCAAACCTTGACTCTTTGAATCATACATATCCAAGTCCTTGGTTAGAAGTGTCGCAAGTATACTACAAAATGTTCCGATCAATCAAGAAATGACACATATATTGAGTGCCCACCATCATAATTGCCTGCTACTCATTTCTAGTGAAATGCAACCAAACCATGCCCAAAATTGCACTAAAACATCCCCTATTAACATAATTGTCCTTCTAATGTTCTAAAAAATATTCCTCTTGTTCCTCGCCTCTACTCGTTTTTCTGATTCCTTATGTGTTCAGTGAAGTAAGGGGTCTAGAAATCTTAGAAAAATTCAAGATGAAAACCCGATAGTAACCTGCCCAATCCCAGATATGATCGTTACTCTAAGATGGCATATTAGGTTACTTCTCCAATTCTTCATTGCTTCTATCTTACTAGAGTCCACGTAAATATCATTGTTTTTAACTACGTGTCCGAGAAAACATACTTCTTCTAGCTAGAATTCACACTTGGAAAACTTGGCAAACAACTTCTCCTTCTTAAGCAGCTCCAGAACTACTTCTAGTTGTACCTCGTGATAATTACTTAGTCTTCCGTGTAGATCAAGATATAATCAATAAAACACAATGAACAATTTCTAAATACGGATTGCACACCAGGTTCATTAAGTCCATGAACACCGCTGATGCGTTGGTTAACCCAAAAAGCATAACCGTAAACTCAAAGTGTTCATACCACGTCCTAGATGTCGTCTTTGGAATTTCGGCTTTAACGTGCACTTTTAATGAAGTAGGAATCTAAAGATCTATCTTAGAAAAATAACGTGGAAAACTGGTAGTGGTCGAATAAGTCGTCGATCCTGGGATGATTCTTGGTGGTCAGCTAGTCCAACTCTCGATAGTCTATGCCTATTTAAAATGAACCGTCCTTCTTCTTGAACAACACAGGTGCTCTCCACGGAGATTGACTTGATCGAATAAAACGTATACCAAACGAATCCTAAGGGTTACGAACTATCAAATAGGGTAGCAAACAAATATCGAATCAAAGGCTAGAAAACATCTAAGGGATTTCACATATGCAAATAGATGCGGATCAAATGTCATAAGAATCCTTAAAAGAAAGGATAGAATATATGTACCAACAGAAAATGCAAACGAAAGAATCAACAAGTGTATCACGACAAAAGGAACACATAACGAATAACAATAAGTATCAAGATTGATAAATGAAAAGATGGGATTCTTATACCAATAACCAACTTTACTCGAAAGAACCAACTAAATAATGTTTTTATAAAAATCAATTTAAAATAATAAAGAAAGTCGTTTTAATAAAAAATCGTCTTAAATATAATCTTTATAAAATTCATTTTAATCATGGTTGTCATAAAAATCTAAATATAGTTATCTAACGGTGTATCGCATCTTACCACTATGAATCATTTTAAACCTACTTTTCATAAAACAAATAAAATTTATTAACCACAAAAAAGAGTTTCGTATCTTATTTGTATATACCATTTTAAACATATTTTATTCACAAAGATCATTTTAAACATGGTATTGACAGTCAACCTGTATCACATGGTTTTATAAAAATCATTGTCAACATAGTTTTCATAAAAATAAAGAGACATTCACATAAAAGCGATGTCATAACATATTCATAAAATCATTTAAAATATAGTTTTCCCCAAACACCATCAAGATATACTTCAAAAGGGTTTTTATAATTTGGCACCAATATAAAATATGTTACTCAAACAAAGGACATCGTAATACCAAAATGGATTGTAAAATACCGTAAAGACTCTAACATAATTTTATTGTTTGAAAGCGAAAGAAAGTACCAGGAACGATATAGTCAGAGTAACAGTGAAGCAAACACGCACAAGGGAATTTCATACAAATACATTACGAACCAAAAGGGAAGAACATGAAGACTCATCCGTACTCACAATCAAAAGAAAAACCATAGAAAAACGTCGGTACTAACATGCCGCAACATGTTATGAAAACCAAAGGATATATAAAGAACGGAGTAATGATCCACACTAATATGTTAGGAACAATTAGTTCTTAAAAGAAAATTTTGATACTCATACGAGTAATCAATGCAACAAAAGAACTAATTAAATGCACCAATATCCCAATTTCAAAGAAAACAGTTTCCAACAACCAATAATACATCAAGTTCGACGATTAGGGAGAGATTAGGACATCCGTACTAACTGGTTGGAGCAAGGGTATGCTAAACTTAGAGTTATAAATACCATACGAAGTATTGAGCAAAACAAACAAACCCATCAGTCATAATGGGTAGGCAATAACAAGTTTCCGGGGTATCTGCAGTCCGTAGATAGAACGGGAAACTTTCTTTACCAAGCAAACTATCACATATCCTAACAAAAACGTAATAAATATCTTAACACTACCACATAACAAGCTACATCGATCAATGCAATTATGGTCACCAGTTACGTGTGTGATGCATTATATAATTATGTTGGCACCCACTAATTATAAGTTCTTTCCTTTAACAAGTGTAATTGTTTACAATAATACACATCTCAATGATTACACACATATATGCAAATATTCCCATTGCGCAATCTTTAACCACTTCAATTTGAACAGAAACGATGCTCCATCAAAGCAAGATTCATTATATAATGATAAATCAAAATGACAGAAAGAAAATGGAAGGTCTCAAGGCTGCCCCAAAAATATGTATATCCAAAAGAAATTCATCATTAGGTAGGTTGTAGAGGTAAGTGATGGGATAAAACTTATGTTGGGGGGCTCGATTGGGTTTTCACTTTGCTTTAGCAAGAGTCAACCCGACTCTGCGTGTGTCCAGGCTTGACTTACCGTGCATCGACAAGAGATCTGGACGGCCTCATCCTCCGACTTTCTATACTCCGCTTCCTCAACTTCGGCTTCAATCGAGAGGCTACTCTATTGGCTCAATATTACTAACGCTTTTGGTATCGAGTAACTCGTAGGTCGAGATATATATCTCAGTTAAAACAAGAAAACCAAAACGCCTACATGTCTAATCTACCATAGTTCATATTATGCAGTCTATATGAAGGACTCTTGGTTTTAGTCTAGGTCAATCCACCTTCTTCTCTATAACCAATGGATATGAATACTCAATCTGTCACCACACCCGTCAAGGCGGAAATGTGAGGCGTAACAAGATAGGCATCATGAACTTGCTACTATAGAAATAACATAATTCAAAAAGACTTTTTTGATATGGGTTTTTGCTCATAATCCATAACCCAGTATTGCACCATAAAACCTCAGTTTTGACAACGATTTTGTAAAATTTTTTTGACTGACCTCACTTCACTTTGTAATTCATGAAACACTTGGTTGGAAAGTATACTCTCTATAATTATGTTTGGTTAAGAAAAATCAAATATAAGCTATTCGTTTTATTGAAACAAGTGATGGATCTCTCGCAAGGTGACCTATAATTCTGCCCATAATTTCATTTGTGTATTTATCATAATTAAACCTATACTAAAGTATCCAATCAACATTAATTCATCCTAATTGTTTTTAACGATCATTTAAAATGTTTACTGATTTTAATGAAACCCTAATTAACCAAATTACAAAAGTTACATTTAATATGAAATTTTAAAAGAAAAGATATTAAATAACGGTTTATTACGAAAAACTTTTAACTTGAAAAGCAAACGATCTTGAAAATCTAAATTTTCTTCAAATATTTTTGTGGTTTTCCTTCTTTTATCCTTGATAAATGTAGGACACAAGGGAGAGGGGATAGAAAAAACTGATTTAGAGTTTGGGATTCATGGGTATTTAATACTAGTTTTAAGTAAATATCAAAAAAGATTTGTTTCCTTATCAACTTGGTTCCCCTCCTTCTTTTTACTTTTTTGCCAATCCAAAACAAAGACCCTTATCATATTTTCATAATTTTTTTTATTAAAAATTTCGTTTTGTTTATTTTATTTGTCTTTTGATCCCCTTTTTATATATATATATTTATTTAATATATTTTTTTTTTAAAAACTTTTTATACACCTTATTACTTTACCTTTAAATAAATACACACTTTAAATAAACACTTTTTCTACTTAAATATTATTTTTTCAAATTATTTTTACTTTTATTCAATTCATTAAATAAATTATAATTCTCAATTAACTATTATCTAAACTCGAAATTTAACAAGACTTACTTCTTTATCATTTTTTTACGACGATAAAACAATAAAAATCACTATACTTCCGAATCACCATCACATACGAAATGAAATGATTAAATCATTCATTCCTACCAACACAATCACATATAATAACATGTATATCATATCACCTAAACTACCAAATAGACTAACGTACATAAATCAAAACACATAAAGCTAGGCAAGTTAACTCTAACGGTTAAACTAACCTCGCTAAATCACGGTTGTCACAGTGCTAACACTGGAACAATCACAACAAGGTGTTAGTGATGACGTCTTGGTAAGCATTAAAGGGGTTGATGAATGAAAAAGGAAATGTATGGAATAAGAGGGTGTGAAAAAAAAGCAACCCTCCACACAACTTATGTAGAAATCGGGGTACAATTCTATTAACCAAAAAATCAAAATAGATAATTGTTGGATATTGAGAAAGCAATTTTGGACCACAATAAGTGATTGAAATGCACTAAACCCTTCCAGCCATTCGAGTTTCTCTTAAAAGAAACTTGTCTCAATTATCATTGGAGTACACACATTATCTATTGACATCTCACTAACGAGATTGTGAAATTGTATAGGTGTGAAAGTCTGCTACAACCTACGATTACTAATAACCAAAGTGCACAAATCGTAGTATAGGCAATAGATGAAGAGATCAAATTATTAATCTCATTAGGACACTAATGTCAAAATACACTTGTTGAACACCTTAATGTTCATACAGTTGTAAACAAGAAGTCCTACGCATTATCCTTGTGATCTTGCCAGAACATCAGAGTGATACTCTTTAGTATTCACAGTGATGATGGAAATCCTTCCAGAGTCAACATCAAACAGCTCTGCGGTAGGTGACTTGCAAGATTCTACATGAATCAAACTTGTGACAACTAGATATCGATTTGGTCCAGTAAATGAATTGACGACTCAATCAGAAAGATAGTAACTATCTACGGCTAGTACAGCTGCGAAACCCCGTCAAGAAGATTCATATGAATTCTATCTGATCACAGGCAGTATTTAAACTGATTAACGATGAACCGCAGTTATTGCAACCGTATTTGACAAAGTGACAAAGACACTTTCATCCATATATGTTGTTTATCACTAACCTTTTAAATGCATATTCAAATTTCGGTGTTGCAACCATGTACCAGTGAAGTCGGATTCATTACCACATACTCATACTCGAGCTCTAAAAGTCATTCATTTAGCATCAAGAGTGTTGATCCTAAACTTCCTCAAAGATCTTCAAAGTCAAATCAAGATAATTCAAGTCAAGGAGATGATGCAAGATGAAAGATCTCAAGAACTCAAAGTCAAAAGAAAAAGGCTCAAGATCAAGATCACATAAACAACGCCGAAAGAATGTCATCGATCATCTAAAGCATGAATGAACAAATCCATTACAAACAAGAAAAGACAAAGACAAGACCAAAGAAGGCAAATCTCAAACATCATATCTTCAACATTGAGGAAGATAAAGTCAAATCAAGATGACCTCCATCAAGAACGTCAACGTTAGGGAGATAAAAGAAGACATCAACATTGGGGGATATTGTTAGCCTTATTTTTATATAAGTCGAGCAAGAATGTTATCGGTCATCTTAGTCGTAATTAGTGTTGTTATGTAATAGGCTAGTCGGGATTAACATGCTTGGACTTTAAGCTAGTATTGTCCATGTTTCGGGCTCAAAGCCCAAGATAAGCCAAGCCCGGCCCAAGTAGAAAGCCCATACGCCATCTAGTAGGCTAAGGGTATAAGTAAGACCCTCTCCATACATGGAGAGGGTGTTGGTCTTCATTTGTATGTGTGAAAACCTTCCAAACTCTTTCCTCTTAATCTAATATTCTCTGTTTATTCTTTCTACTTTTGTTTTTTTTCTTCTTTGCTTATTCGGCTCACATGAGCTTATTTGGTATTGCTTATTGTTGTGATATGGGTTAAAGTATTTGGGATAACATCTTCTTCTGAGGGTAATGTCCAAATCAATTCTGATTCTCCTGCTCAAGGGAATTTGCCTAAGAACATTAGTCAAGGTCAGCCTGATCTTAGAAGATCTAGTAGGATTCCTAAGATGCCTGCTAAGTTTAATGGCTATGTAGTTAACAATACTAAGAACTATGACTTAGAGAAATATGTCACTTATACCAATTTGAATACTTCTAATTATTGTTTCTCTACAAATCTTAATAAATCTAGTGAACCTACTTCTTATTTTGAAGCTGTTAAAAATCCTAACTGGATTGAAGCTATGAATAATTAAATAGAAGCCTTTAATACAAATAATACTTGGACTGTTTGTGATCTTCCTGTGGGAAGAAAGACTGTTGGGTCTAAATGGTTGTGGAAGATAAAATATAAGTCCACTGGTGAGATTTAAAGATATAAAGTAAGGGTTGTTGCTAAGGGCTTTAGTCAGAGGGAGGGATTTGATTATTTAGAGACTTTTAGTCCTGTTGTCAAAATGTCCATTGTTAGGTATATGTTGAATGTTGCTATTTGCAATGGATGGGATTTGTTTCAACTTGATATAAATAATGCCTTTCTTTATGGTGACCTTTCTGAAGATATTTATATGGCTCTCCCTCCTGGTTTTAATAATGATAAGTCTAAAGTTTGCAAGTTAAATAAGTCCTTGTATGGACTTAAGAAAGCTCTTAGACAGTGGAATGCTAAGCTAACTTAAGCCCTTACCGAGCATGGTTTTGTGCAATCTAAGTTTGATTCTTTGTTTACAAAGAGTTCTGATAATGTATTCATTATCTTACTTGTGTATGTGGATGATATTGTGATTATTGGGAATAATTTGAATGAAATTGAGAAGTTTAAACAATTTCTTAAGTCTAAGTTCCAAATAAAAGACTTAGGAAAGTTGAAATGTTTTCTGGGTATTGAACTTTTGGATAACAAAGATGGTATTTGTCTTAGTCAAAGGAAGTATTGCCTTGAGCTTTTACATGAATTTGGTCTTTTAGCTGCTAAGCATGTTGATACTCCTTTGCTTGAAAATGCTACCTTGAACCATACTGAATCTGATGATGATCATTTACTTGTGAATGTTTCAAATTATCAAAGGCTTGTTGGTAAGCTTATATATCTTACTAATACAAGGCATGATATAGCTTATGTTGTTTACTGCTTAAGTCAGTTCATGCACTCTCCTCTTAATTCTCATTTGGATGCTGCCCTGAGAGTCTTAAGATATCTTAAGGGTTCTCCAAGGAGTGGTATTCAAATTAACAAAACTGGTAATCTTAAGCTTAGAGTTTATGCTGATTCTGACTAGGCTAGGTGTCCAGCTACTAGAAAATCTATTTTTAGATACTGTGTATTCTTAGGTGATTTATTGATTACATGGAAAAATAAGAAGCATTCTACATTGTCCATGTATTCTACTGAGGCAGAGTATAGAAGCATGGCTTTTGCAACTTGTAAAGTTATCTGGTTGTCAAATTTGTTAGGTGATATGCGTGTTAAGAACCTTTTACCTGTTGTGATGTATTGTGACAATAGTTCTGCTTTGCAAATTGCTGCAAACCATGTATTTCATGAAAAGTCTAAACATTTTGAAATTGATGTTCACCTGGTTAGAGAAAAAGTTGCTAGTGGTGTTATTAAAACTGAGAAAATTCATACCACTCAGCAAATTGCTGATATTCTTAATAAAGGTCTTGGTATTGAGCAACACAAAACTTTGTGTGGTAAACTTGGAATGTTGGATATGTTTAAGCTGGAAAAAACTTGAGGGAGGGTGTTAAATATATCAAGTTTTCTTGTCTAAAAGTTCAAGGGCTTGTCTTATCATTTTCTTATTCTTTTTAACCTCTAATCCCATGTTTAGTTTGTGTTTATATGTCGGTTATATGTGCAGGGGTTAAAGTTGCCAAGTGTTGATAGTTACTGCCTATATAAGCTGGAGGATCAACTACTATTCATAATCATCATCATCATCTCTTTCTCTCTCTAAAAAACCCTAATCTCTTGTTAGTTTTATGTTGATAGATTAATTGTTTTTATCTATCTGAGTATTGTATCATTATCAGTTGTATTGATTGATCATTCTTTGTGATCAATCTTGATTTCTTTTCTTGTGTTGTATTAGATCTGAGATTATAAGTGAATCAAAGGGTGGTTGGTTAGATTCACTCAATATTTGTTATAATTTCTACAAAACATAACTGCACCAGACTCGAATAATACACAAACTATGCCGACCCAGACCCGAACCACACCTGTTTCTTCATGTTAGTGATAGGCGCAGTGAGACCAAACCATTGACGAAGCATCCAAAATTGCAGTTACATGATTCACTCTATAAGCCAAAACTCAAAATAACTAACCTGTAACATCAAATTAAAATGAAGATTTGCAATACTTGAGAGAAACTATGTTAACCAAGTTAAGCAATAAGATTTTGTATTTTTTGTTCAAAACTAAATTTTCTATGGGTATCGAATGTCAAAGTTTTGACTTTGGAAAATTTGTTTCTAACTCGGGTGTTTTGTTTTCATCACCCCTTACCATTTGCTCGTAGAAGTATATAATTCCGTTGATATGCCTGTAAGTAGCGTGGATAGCAAATTGCAAAAAAGTAATCAAAAAATGGTATCGTCTTTATCAGAATTTTACAGGACCTTAATATGCGCGGGAGTGCTAGATGGAAACACAAGACTAGGCCTTTCCAGGCCATCGTATCAGAAATAAAGTAACTTCAAATGATAAACTTTTATGTCAATTTTCTTCCTCGTGAGTAGGGGTGGCAATTCTTGACACGACACAATAAACCCTTCAATTAATTTAGTATGATCAGAACACTATTTTAGTATAAAACCCTTCAATATTACCCCAAATCCTAAACACACTCTCATGGATACGATACTACCAGTAGTTAATGCCATACTCACATAGGAGCAGTTAATTCCATGCTCACATGGGATCCTGATCTCACGCTTTTACACGACTTAGTTCGGTAGTTGGCGGGGAACTTGGTAAGCCTTCTTAAGTCGCTAAGACCGTGTGCAAACTCACAACCATCTCCAAGCTTGCATCGTCCTTTCTTATAGTGCTTGTAAAGGATAGTCTTGGGGCCACCTTGTGAAAACATCCAAAAGTTTATACCATCATATGCTTCATTAATTGACAAAAGCATTATATAAAACTATCATATGCTTCATTAATTGACAAAAACATTATAATAAGAGTTTATGCCTTTTGTTTCTTTATAGGGGGAGCATCCTCCTCCTCTACCAAACTTGTTGAAAGGTCATCATAGCTGGAACTTGTTGTTGGTGGTAGGCAACGACAAAGAAGGTTGTCGTTGTTGAAGATGATGACGGTAGTGGTAGATATATGAAGAAGTGAGATGATGATGGTGTTAGGAGGTGATATGAAGAAGGAGATGTTGCTTGTTGAGCATAGAGTTGAGGGTAAGAAGGGTATGAGGGTGGTATGGTGGTGACTGGTAGTAGTACGGTGATGGTATTATGGTGGCTGGTGGTTGAGAAAAGAGTTGGGGGTGATAATGGTATGGTGTTAATAAAGTTGATGATGATGGTGGTGGGAAGTAAGATGATTCAGGTATAGGGGTGGTTGTGGCTAGTGGTTGAGCAAAGGTGTAGTGATAATGGTACACCTGAATCATCTTACTATCCACCACCACTAGCCTACCACCCTCCACCGCCATCATCATCAACTTCATTAACACCATACCATTATCACCCCTAACTCTTTGCTCAACCACCAACCACCACAATACCACCACCGTACTACTACCAGCAACCACCAGTCACCACCATATCACCCTCATACCCTCAACTCTATGCTCAAAAAGCACCATCATAATTATCTCCTTCTTCTTCATATCACCTCCTAACACCACCATCATCATCTCACTTCCTCATGTATCCACCATCACTACCGTTATCATCTTCAACAATGAAAACCTTCTTTGTCGTTACCTACCAGCAACAACAACAACCCACTCCGGCTATGATGACCTTTTAAAAAGTTCCAGTCGTGGAGGAGGAGGAGGATGCTCCCCCCGCAAAGAAACAAAATGTATAAAATCTTATTATTATGTTTTATATAATGTTTTTGTTAATTAATGAAGCATATGATTGTTTAATATAATGTTTTTGTCAATTAATGAAGCATATGATGGTTTTATATGATGGTATAAACTTTTGTATGTTTTTACAGAGTGACCCAAGACTATCCTTTCCAAGCACTATAAGAAAGGAGGATGCAAGCTTGGAGATGGTTGTGAGTTTGCGCACAGTATTAGTGACTTAAGAGGCTTACCAAGTTCCCCGCCAACTATCGAACTAAGCCGTGTAAAAGCGTGAGATCAGGGCTCCCATGTGAGTATGGCATTAACTGCCGGTTCTACCACCAGTAGTATCGCATCCGTGCGAGTGTGTTTAGGATTTGGGGTAATATTAAAGGGTTTTGTGCTAAATTAGTGTTCCAAACGTACCCGTTAACCCGAACATGTCAACACGAACATGACTCGATTGCCACCCCTACTCGTGAGTATGCATATCCAAGGAGCCGTGTCTAAACTCACATGAGATAGAGAGGATGTAG
>BQNB010142410.1:0-17141 GCA_026074375.1 Tanacetum coccineum | reverse complement strand
AATATGCCTTCGAAAGACAAGACGTTGCAGAATGGACGCATTGGTGGTGAAGATGGAGATGAACAGAAAACGGGAAGAACCTGCTTCTGCATGAGAAAAATAAAAATTGGTCCCATAAAAGGCTTATAAGATAGTGCAAGCGTAACACTAGATGAGTAGATGTGTTATTGTGGCTTTCATGGTAATATTTCATAAACAGTTTGGTTATTGGCCCATTGTAATCTTATTTATAGTCGTATTTGTATCTATTGATCACTAAGCAATAATATTGATATTCAATAGATTCTTTTTAAATTTACGCGTGATTCAGTTATCTAAGGTCTTGTTTCCATGGAATGACACATTGTAAAGAACAAAGAGCGGGTTTGGGGCTTTGGTCTAGGGATCCATTATTTGTCCATCCCTCTTGGTTTGGTCTCATGGCAAGAAAACGTTTGAAGAAGCAAAATTGTTGCAAAGTCTCAAAAAATTATTTGTCCATCCCTCTTGAGGGGAGCAGAAAAGCACTTAAGAATATGCCTTCGGAAGACAAGATATTGCAGAATGGACGCATTGGTGGTGAAGATGGAGATGGACAGAAAACGGAAGAAGCTATGCTTCTGCCTGAGAAAAATAAAATTGGTCCCATACAAGGCCTTAAAAGACAGTGCAAGCGTAACACTAGATGTGTTGTTGTGGCTTTTATGGTAATATTTCATAAACATTTAAGACTTTGCTTAGTCTTATAGATTCTTTTTAAATTTACGCATGATTCAGTTATTTAAGGTCTTGTTTGCACGGAATGAGACATTGTAAAGAACAAAGAGCGGGTTTGGGGCTTTGGTATAGGGATCCATTATATTTGGCCATCCCTCATGGTTTGGTCTCTATTCGGGTGTTCAATTCAGCCGTTTAGTGTTTACTACATTATATATGTTTGATGTGACTGTATCTTGTGTAAGTGAAGGCAAGACATAATGGAGAACACGTAAAAATGATATACATTGTTTCAACGAGATGCAATATTCTAATTGTTAGAGTATGTTGATGCTCTTCCAATAAACAACACTACGGTCTATACTGCAAGTCCAAAACTATAAATCATTACATCCCATGAAGAAATTTGCTCAAAAATGAATACAAGCACACCAAGACTAGCCTAAAAAAAGGTTTCTTAATGCTAAGATACAACTATACAATTATGTTACAATAAATCAAAAGTATACGCCACCAGCGGTAAGATATGAAGTTCAAATCTGCAAAAGAGCGGTAACATGTGAAGTTCAAATCTGCAAAAAAATATTCTGACACATAAGAATATGTGATAGAATTTTCAAATAAGCTTAATAACCAAGTTACTAACCATTGACTATTTCCATTTGCATGCTCAAACAAACAAATAAAATGCCATATATTCATAGTGTTCCTTTGTGTTCACTCCTACCAAACTGTTTGGTATGAGAAACAATTAAATAAAAGGTTATTACCTAATTGCTTGAAAATGTATTATACTTTCCACTTTTTGTTATTGTGTGTACTGAACTTTATTTCTTCTCATTGTGTCATCAAACTTTCAAATTTCGATCATTGTGTGTATTTTGTGACCATTTTACCCTTACTTTTTTCAAATTTCGAAGGGTAAAATGGTCATTTTACATGGCAGAATAGTCACAAAATACACACAATGATCGAAATTTGAAAGTTTGATGACACAATGAGAAAAAAAAAGTTCGATACACACAATTACAAAAAGTGACAAGTATGAGACATTTACAAGCGATTAACCCTTAAATAAAATGAAAAAGGTGGGCAAAAAACTTATAATGAAATCAATGTTTTTGTTTGGTAAATGCATAAGCAAAGTTGATACAGGGGATTTAATGGTTACACATTATCTTCATATATTTTATATAACATTATAATTATAAGTTGACAAGCATGTTTGATGATGCATAATAATCTTTCCTGTTTACAAGTCGCATACCTACTAGTTATTTGTTTTAACTATTTGAGACTCCACATATCATATCGAAATCATAATCATAATATATATCTCAATATTTGGTAGTTTCATTAATGAATGTAATATCCCATATACTTTGTAAAAAGATGTTTGATAAACTACTATACTACTCTAGTAGTATCAAATTTACCCGCATCATGATGCCTTCTTATAACTAATCAGCACGATCATGGAAAATTAATAAACTAAAAAATCAAAAAACAATATACTATTGTTAAGGGTAAGAAACCGTTCAAAAAAGCAATAACTATAACAAAACTTCTGTATATACATCAATTGGCAAGTGCAGATTAAATCAAAAAACCAGAATCAAAACAATATTACCTGTGGCGGTAAGAAAGCGTTCAAAGAAGCACAATTGTTACACAACCTTAAAAAAATAAAACAATGGCTTGTAAAATTAGAACAAAATCACAACCCAAAAAACAGAGAAGCCGGCTCAACTTGAGCATTTTACTGCAAACGAGAAGAGAATATATTTTTTTAACGACCAATAAACAAAATGAGTCGACTTATTATAAAAGTCACATGGTCTTATTTTACAATTTTCGATTTATTATAAAAGTCATATGGTCTTTTTTTTACAATTTTCATACCTACCAGCTTGCAAACGAAGGAGATGTCGCAATTTCGATTTCTTTGTTTATATTTCTCTGTAACAAACATAATTATGAGTTTGAAGATTATCAATTAACAATCACACAATTTTGAACTATTATGAAACCTATATAAACAACCACATGGAAAGGCCAGCAAATGAAGTTTTATTGTTTTGCTTATTAATAAATTTGCTCAAAAGTGAATACCAGCACACCAAGACTTGCCTAAAAACAGGCTTCTTAATGCTGATATGAAACAAAACAATTATGTTACAATAAATTATAAGTATACGCTACTTGCGGCAAGATATGAAGTTCAAATATGCAATAAAGATAATCGACACACAAGAATATGTAATAGAATTTGCATAGTAACGTATGACTCCCAGAATCCACGAATATTGTTTTTAAAAGAATAAGTTTGCAATTCAAAAACGGCTTGCGCCGTAGCTTGTTGCGCATTTGCCTTCCACCACTATGTAAATTCTTTTTTTAATGCAAAGAAAAAGAAACGGAGTCTTAAACCATTGACTACTTCCATTTGCAATAAAATGCTACATATTCATAGTCTTTGCGTTCACTCCTACCAAACTGTTTGGTATGAGGAACAAATAAATAAAATGAAACAGGAAATGGGCAAGAAATTTATCATGAAATCAATGTTTTTTTTTGGTAAATGCATAAGTAAAGTTAATGTTTTTGATATATAAAGGAGATATATAGGTTACACATTATCCATATATGTGTTTTATATAACACTATAATCATAAGTTGACAAGCATGTTTGATGATGCATAATCTTTTCTGTTTACAAGGCACATACCTGCTAGTTATTTGTTTCAAATATTTGAGACTCCACATAAAATATTATAATCATAATATATAACTCAATATCTGACAGTTTCAGTATACAATGGATGTTAACTACTATACTACTCTAGTATCAAATTTACCTGCATCATGATGCCTTATAACTAATCAGCACGATCATGGAAAATTAATAAACTAAAAAGCGAAAAACAGTACTATTGGTAGGGGTAAGAAACCGTTGAAAGAAGCAATAACTATAACAAAATTTCTGAATCACAACAATATTATTTGTAGCCGTAAGAAAGCGTTCAAAGAAGCAAAATTGTTACACAACCTCAAAAAATAAAACTATTGGCTTGTGCAAATTACTTAATTAGAGCAAAAAAACATAATCACAACACAAAAATCAGAGAAGCTGACTCAACTTGGGCATGCTACTGCAAACGAGAGAGAAATAAAGATACAAACAGAGATTATGTTTTTTTTAACTACCAATATACAAAATGAGACGATATGATTTGGTCTTGTGCACATTAAACAAAAAAAACATAATCACAACACCAAAACAAGAAGGTTGCTCAACTTGGGCATTTTACTATCAAGAAATAGAGAAATCAAGATAGAAAAAGAGATATTATTTTTTTAACGACCAATAAACAAAATGAGACAACTTATTAAAAAAGTCATATGGTCTTTTTTTACAATTTTCATACCTACCAGCTCGCAAAAGAAGGAGATGTCGCAATTTCCATTTCTTTGTTTATATTTCTCTGTAACAAACATAATTATGGGTTTGAAGATATCAATTAACAATCACACAATTTTGACTATTTGAAACCTATATAAACAAACTACAATACCAATCAAAATATCAAATCCTTACTTATCTTCAAATTCAGAGAAATACTTCTGAAAGAGAAAAAAAAGGTAGAAAAAGAAAATGTCTACTATCCTTTCTGAGTCCGCACTTGAGAAAGCACTACAGGCGGCGCTAGAACTGCTAAAAAAGGCGGCACAGGTGCTGCTAAAAAAGGCTGCAGAGGCATTGAAGCGCCATGCAGGGGCACTGGCACGTAAGTTGTTGGCATTTGCTTTAGAAAAATTGGCACACAATGCCGAGGAATTGTCACGGAAGGCTGCTAAGTTAGATACAGCTGTGGGTAGAGAAGTGGCTCAAATGACAAAACCACACTCACTTTCTGCATTAAAACTTGTACTTTGTGTGATTAGTATTTTACCTTTCTGTGTGTATTTGTTTCGTCTCATATATAATAAGAGTGTTTCATGTAAAGATTAATTGTATTATCTGTATTTGAGTATTAACCAACCTGTGCTTAATGTTGATATATTTTCGTCACAACGTGTGGGCTTAATCCTTGTATATACAGTAACATTTACCAAATGTTGTTAGTATTCGATGAATAGTAACAACATTTATCTTTTCTAAAACAATATTTTACAAACTTTTTTCTAAAAAAACAATATGGATCATATATGCTCGGGATCATATCCTTGTAAAACATATTTATGAAAATTAGGGCCTTGTCAACACGGATATAATATAGAGCATGTACTAATTAGTCTTTTAATGATCAATATATTGGTAACTTTCATTCTTTATTTGATGTGGATGCATGAAGGAATGGGGATATATATATGCTGCCATGAAGCAACGCAAGGCAGATATTTCCACCATCTGTGTCGGGCTCGCTGCATCAATGGATGCGTTTCTTCTTGCTTGTGGTACCAAGGGGAAGAGATTTTTGTATGCCTACTTCTAGGGTTATGACTTATGATCCATCAACCACTTGGAAAGGCCGCAGGAAATGTAAGTTAATTGTTTTGCTTATTAGTACAATTTCTTTTACATACTTAAAAAACATGTTATCTTGTATATTCAGGCAACAGACACGAGTATTATATGAATCAGAGAAAAGGTGTATCACAAGGTCAAGTCAGCAAGATTATCTCAAGAGTATCAGGAACTCCTTTACGAGAAGGTAAATCCATGCTTACCCTTCATCAATTTTCAAATCCTTTCATTAAGGACATCATGAACTTTCTTATTAATTAACTCCGAGGGTACAAATTTGTGCAGTTTGAAGCTGACACTGCCGTGATTACTTTGTGCACGCATGGGCAGAAAGAGCTTATGGATGGTCCGAAGAGGTAATTGATGAAGGGAAGCTTTAGTTGCACCCATTGCATATACGACACCTCCACCCAAAAAACCCATTGTGGTACTTGTGGACAAATGTTGAGGGGAGCAAAAAACACATAAGAATATGCTTCGAAAGACAAGACGTGCAAATGGACGCAATGGTGGTGAAGATGTGAGATGAACAGAAAACGGAAGAACCAGCTCTGCATGAGAAAAAAAAAAATTTGTCCCATAAAAGCTATAAGATAGTGAAACGTAACACTAGATTAGTAGATGTGTTATTGGGCTTTTCATGGAATAATTCAAAACTGTTTGGTTATTGGCCCATTTGTAATTTATTTATAGTCCGTATTTGTATCTATTATCACTAAGCAATATATTGATATTCAATTAATACTTTTTAATTTACAGCGTGGATCAGTATATCTAAGGTCTTGTTTCCATGGAATGACACATTGTAAAGAACAAAGAGCGGGTTTGGGGCTTTGGTCTAGGGATCCATTATTTGTCCATCCCTCTTGGTTTGGTCTCATGGCAAGAAAACGTTTGAAGAAGCAAAATTGTTGCAAAGTCTCAAAAAATTATTTGTCCATCCCTCTTGAGGGGAGCAGAAAAGCACTTAAGAATATGCCTTCGTGAATGACAAGATATTTGCAAGAATGGACGCATTGGTGGAGAATGAAGGGAGATGGACGAAAAACGGAAGAAGCTGCTTCTGCCTGAGAAAAATAAAATTGGTCCCATACAAGGCCTTAAAAGACAGTGCAAGCGTAACACTAGATGTGTTGTTGTGGCTTTTATGGTAATATTTCATAAACATTTAAGACTTTGCTTAGTCTTATAGATTCTTTTTAAATTTACGCATGATTCAGTTATTTAAGGTCGTGTTTGCACGAATGAGACATCTGTAAAGAACAAAGGAGCGGGTTTGGGGGCTTTGAATAGGGATCCATATTTTGGCCATCCCTCATGGTTTGGTCTCTATTCGGGTGTTCAATTCAGCCGTTTAGTGTTTACTACATTATATATGTTTGATGTGACTGTATCTTGTGTAAGTGAAGGCAAATAATGGAGAACACGTAAAAATGATATACATTGTTTCAACGAGATGCAATATTCTAATTGTTAGAGTATATGCTCTTCCAATAAACAACACTACGGTCTATACTGCAAGTCCAAAACTATAAATCATTACATCCCATGAAGAAATTTGCTCAAAAATGAATACAAGCACACCAAGACTAGCCTAAAAAAAGGTTTCTTAATGCTAAGAGCACTTGGAGTGGTGGTGCCAAACTCAAAAAGTGGTGCCACGTCAGCAAAAGAGAGTTTGGCACGAGAAATGCTATGGAAGCAACCAGAATTCAGAGCATTGGTTTGGCACCAGAATTTGTGCCCATAGCATTTTTTTATTATTTTAAATTTTTTTTTTCATATTTATTTAAAATACACTTATTTATATAAATAAAAATAAAATTCATTGAAATTAAAAACATTACATTAAAAAAAACAATACATTAAAAAAAATACATAAAATTAAAAGACATAAAATTAAAATGCATAAAATTAAAAATCATAAATTTGGCGGCGCCGACTAGTTTGGAGGTGGTGGATATGCCGTTCGGATTTTTGCCTTTTGGGTGTTGATGATAGCGGCGTCGACCGGATCCATCCCGCGTGTGTCGATTTGTAGCACACGCATGTCCTCCGCAATCCTTTGAGATTGGATCAACCGCCTTCGGTCTTCACTCTCTCTCTCGAGCACGATCATTTTGGCTTTGCGGTCTAACTCGTATTGTTCCGCCATGAATTCTTGATAACGCGGGGCCGGTTGAACCGGAGCTAACTCGAGTTAGAACCCGTACGTTGACTTTTAGCAAGTCGTTGCAAACTGGGTGGTCGAGGCAACTCATCATCTCTAAAATGCTCTGATTCCTCGTCGGTGCCCATAAGACGACTTCTTCTTTGCAAAGTCGAATCGGGGTCTGTCTACTTGTGCTTGCCTTTCAAAAAAAGCCAAGCACTCCTGTGCTTAAACTCACCCCCCACAGGGTTGCATCTACAACCATGTACACGCCTCACATAGAACAACACAAATTCTCCCCACTAGAACCGCGGTTTCTTGCACCAATTGAATTAAACTTAAAGAACCCGCTGTATTCATTGGAGTCCACTTACCCGTCACATGTTCTTGTACGACTCGTGAAGCTTTTTTCTTCGCTTCCCTTATTGTACACATTTTGGATTTTGTACCAAAAAGAATCTCGCTTTTGATCACACCGTTTTTTTTTTTATTTTTTGGGATTCCTTTCGGAAACTTGAATGAAACATTCCGCCAAAATCAACTCCACATCATGAGTCACCACTCATTGACAACTCTTTTTTTTTCTCAACTGCGGTTCTTTTTCTTTGTTTTTTTGACATCGACTTCATACGGCCGCCGCGGCTAGGCTTCGACGTCGGGGTCGAAGCGGCACCCTTCTCTTCGGGCGGTATCTTGACTTCAAGGTTGGTGCATGTGGGCATCGAAGTGGTTGGGAAGTGTGAATTGGTTTTTTGGTAAATGTCCGTTGTTTTTAGTTGGTGCATTTTTTGCATTTAAATTGTTGAAACATCAATCATTCACTTCTTGGGTAGCAAATTGGGGATTGGTAATTGGATAGTAAATACATTTTGTTGATATGACGGTTGAGTGAGAGCCCGGGGGATTCTAAAGACACCCCGAATTTGAGTGGTTTGAGATCGTATAAGCATACCGGAAATCCAATTTGGTTGGTTGGGGTTGGGATTGGGATTCATTTTTTTTAGTGAAAAAAATGGAGAAATAGAGAAATGCGTGTTATAAAATGAATTGAAAGTGTGTGTGAAGTATGAAATAAAAAGGGGGTATTTCTAGGGATTTTAAAGTGTAAAATTAGTATTTGGGGATTTTTTTGAAAATCCACTCCCCTCAACAGTAAGAAACGGATACTTTAAAAAAAATATAAGGTTTCGCGTGGGCTGTTAGCCATGGCGCGAGAACCCTTGGCGCGAGCCACGGAGTGGTGCGTCGTGGGATTTTCTCGAGCCAAGGCTTGGCGCCAACGTTTGGCACCACCACTCCCTCCGCTCTAAGATACAACTATACAATTATGTTACAATAAATCAAAAGTATACGCTACCAGCGGTAAGATATGAAGTTCAAATCTGCAAAAGAGCGGTAAGATGTGAAGTTCAAATCTGCAAAAAAATATTGGACACATAAGAATATGTGATAGAATTTTCAAATAAGCTTAATAAACCAAGTTACTAACCATTGACTATTTCCATTTGCATGCTCAAACAAACAAATAAAATGCCATATATTCATAGTGTTCCTTTGTGTTCACTCCTACCAAACTGTTTGGTATGAGAAACAATTAAATAAAGGGTTAATACTTAATTGCTTGAAAATGTATTATACTTTTTACTTTTTGTTATTGTGTGTACTGAACTTTATTTCTTCTCATTGTGTCATCAAACTTTCAAATTTCGATCATTGTGTGTATTTTGTGACCATTTTACCCTTATTTTTTTCAAATTTCGAAGGGTAAAATGGTCATTTTACATGGCAGAATAGTCGCAAAATACACACAATGATCGAAATTTAAAAGTTTGATGACACAATGAGAAAAAAAAAGTTCGATACACACAATTACAAAAAGTGACAAGTATGAGACATTTTCAAGCGATTAACCCTTAAATAAAATGAAAAAGGTGGGCAAAATGTTAGCAGGCTTATGTTTGTAGGCTCGGCCCATGTTGGGCTTAGGGTTATCTTTGTATTACTTGTATTTATACTCGACACTTTGTATGGTTTCATAATCAATATACATAGAACATTGTATCATCCTACATGGTATCACAGGCTGGTTCGTAGCAACTAGTACCAAAACAACTCGCTTCCGCTTGTTTGTAACCTTTTCAATCACATTTTCTGTTTTACCGATTGTTTCTAGGTGGTTTCCCGTTTCTTGACTAAGTTTAGTCGACGTTTCTTGGCTAAGTTTAGCCACTGTTTTACCGATTGCAGTTTCAGTCGGTGTTTTTTTTTGGTTTCTCCCACGCTAACCCTACACACTTGCTACTGTTTCCTCTGTCTTTTTTTTTACAAACCCTAACTTCTTTGAGCCCTAAAATCTACAAACCCTAAAAACTACAGAACCTACATACTACCCACTATTCGACGATCAAACATGACAAACGACAACCCACCCCCCACACCGGCACTTACCTTATCGGATAAACTCATGGCTATGAATCATTTAACCACTTTTGTTCCCGAAAAACTTGATGTCGATGCGATGAATTATTCCTCGTGGGTGTATTACTTTTCCCATCTATGTCATGGTTATGGGATTTTGGATCATCTTGTTGATCCGGTTGCCTCTTCATCCACTACGACTCCTACGGATCCACCACCTAAGGATGCGGAATGGACCAAGATTGATTTCATCATTAGGTCTTGGATATTCTCCACACTTGCTCCATCACTAAGGAAACGTTTGGTTGATCTTAACCCTACCACTGCCAAGGATGCATGGACATATATTGAGGCTATTTTTCAAGACAACAAGCGCCCGCGTGCTATGGCTTTGAAAGCCGAACTACGCAACTTGAAGCTTGGGGATTTATCTATTGACGGGTATTTTCAAAAGATAGAATCTATTGTTTTGGTTCTTAATGGTCTTGGTTCCCCTCTTAGCAATGATGATGTTGTTACTTTCGTGCTTGAGGGTTTACCTTCCACTTATGAAACAATCTCTACCGTTATTGTTAGTTGGGAACCCTTTCCCGATCTCAAAATAGTTAGATCCTTGTTGACTACTCATGAGATGCGCCTAAAGTCTAGGGTTCAAAACCCTCTTATTGATGCTACCTCCGCTTCTCCTATGGTTTTATTGGTTCACAAGGTTCGGGTCAAGCTACACTTTTGCCGAATGCATTTAATACCACAACTCTTCAAGAACCGGCCTCCGATAATTGGAACATGGATACAGGTGCGAGTTCTCATCTTAATGATTCTGTACATTGTCTTAGTGATATTCTTAATATGTGTATTTACCCGTCTGTTGCAGTTGGTGACGAGCATTTTATTCCCGTTACTAACTCTGGCCATAGTGTTTTGTCTACCTCTTTTCGTCCACTTCGTTTAAATAATGTCTTAATCACTCCCAATATTGTCAAAAACTTGATTTCCGTTCGTTAGTTTATTCGTGATAATTCTTGTACGGTTGAGTTTGACCCTTTTGGTTTTTCTGTGAAGGACTTCATAACTCGACGGGTGCTCCTCCAATGTGATAGCACGGGTGAGCTCTATCCTGTTACGAAGCCCTCCACTATACCTCATGCTTTTCTTACCAGTCAGTATACGTGGCATTAACGGCTTGGACATCCAGGAAGTGAAGTGTTACGTCGTCTTGTGTCTAGTGATTCTATTTCTTGTAATAAAGAGAAACTTCCCGTTCTTTGCCATGCTTGTCAGCTTGGTAAACACGTGAAGATTCTGTTTGTTAGTTCGTCTAGTTCTATTACTTCGTGTTTTGACATTGTTTACTCAGATTTGTAGACCTCTCTAATTCTGAGTCTTTTTGGTTTCCAGTATTATGTTTTGTTTCTAGATCAGTATTCTCAGTATGTTTGGGTTTATCCGTTAATGAATAAATCTGATGTTTTGTCTAAATTTCTGTTATTTCGTAATTATGTTCGTACTCAGTTTAAGTGTGAAATTAAGTCATTTCAGTGTGATCAAGGTGGTGAATTTGATAATCATGCTTTTCATAAACTATTTAACGATAACGGTATCCAATTTAGATTTTCTTGCCCCCGTACCTCACAACAAAATGGTAAATCTGAACGTATGATCCGTACAATTAATAATCTCATTCGTACCTTATTGTTTCAAGCACATTTACCACCCAATTACTAGACTGAGGTGCTTAATATGGCAGTTTATTTATTGAATATTTTACCTTCCCGTGCCATCAATAACGAGATACCCTTTACCCGCCTGTTTGGTGCGCAACCCGATTATAGTGTCCTTCGTGTTTTTGGATGCCTTTGTTATTCACATATAGATACAAATCACAAACTTGGACCACGTGCCACACCTTCCATATTTCTGAGACATGTTGCCAATCATTTTGGTTATCATTACCTTGATCTTAACACCAATAAAATTGTCATTTCCTGTCATGTAACCTTTGATGAAACGGTGTTTCCGTTTCCCTCTACCAAATCCATTACCACACCTTCCTATGATTTTTTGGACGATTCCACTGACCTTATTTCCATAATTATTTGCACCGCTCCCATTACTCCCGTTCCAGCACCGGTTCATACTCTACTAGTTGACGTACCTACATCGCCTACACCAGCTACACCACCTACACCTCCTTCACCACCTACGCCTCAGTCTGTGCCCCAAATTATACCCGAACATGCACCCGCTCCCACTAATGATCCACCAACCATGTCAATTCATCTCATGGTCACACGTTCTCGTGTCGGGACTACTCGTCCTAATCCTCGTTACGATGGTCATGTGTCTACTATCGCTCCCTTACCTCGGTCTTATAAAGAACCGTTTAATGATCCAAATTGGCGAAATGCTATGTTTGACGAGTATAATGCACTTATTAAAAATAAAACTTAGACTAGTGTACCTCGGCCGGAGGGTGCCAATATTGTTCGTTGTATGTGGTTATTTCGCCATAAGTTTTTGGCTGATGACACTCTTAGTCGGTATAAGGCACGTCTTGTTGCCAATGGTAGCACGCAGGTTGAGGGTGTTGATGTTGATGAGACTTTTAGTCCGGTTGTTAAGCCGGGCACTATTCAGACTGTTCTTAGTTTAGCTATTTCTCGACATTGGCCTGTTCATCAGCTTGATGTCAAGAATGCTTTTTTACATGGTGACTTAGCTGAGACTGTTTATATGCATCAGCCTCCCGGTTTTCGGGACCCTGAGCATCCGGATTATGTTTGTTTATTGCAGCGATCTCTCTATGGTCTTAAGCAGGCACCTCGCGCCTGGTTTCAGCGGTTTGCTGCTTACATTACTACTGTTGGATTTACTCCTAGTCGTTGTGACTCCTCTTTATTTATTTACAGACAGGGTGATGATACAGCGTTTTTGTTACTTTATGTGGATGACATTGTTCTCACTGCTTCATCTGATCGTTTGCTACAGCAGATTATAGCTTCTTTACATCGCGAGTTTTCAATGACAGATTTGGGTGCACTTAATTATTTTTTGGGTATTTCAGTTACGCGTGACTCTTCTGGTATGTTTCTGTCACAGCGTAAGTATGCTATGGAGATTTTGGAGCGTGCTCATATGGTTGGTTGTAATTCTTCTCGGACTCCTGTTGATACTGAGTCTAAGTTCTCCGGTTGTTAATCCTACCTTATATCAGAGTTTAGCAGGTTCTCTTTAATATCTCACATTCACTAGACCCTAATATTCACGGTATGTTTGTACAGGTTGTCTTTATAGCGATCCACTGGAGCCTCATGTTCTCTGCTCCTCAACGAGTCTTGCGGTATGTTCAGGGGAACTTTGACTATGGTTTAACAGCTAGTTTTCATCTACTACTGACTCCTTGATTGCTTATTCGGATGCTGATTGGGCTGTTGCCTCGACTAGAACGAGATGGTCTACTAGGTATTGTGTTTTCCTTGCAAACGACTTACTCTCTCATGGTCCTCTACCTCGTCAGCCGACGCTTTCGGTCGTTTTAGTGTTGAGGTTGAGTATCGTAGTGTTGCAATGCGTTGCTAAGCACATGTTTGGATTCTGGAATTTACTTCGTGAGCTTCATACTCCTTTATCTTTCGCCACTATTATGTATTTGTGAGATGTGAGTGCTGTGTACTTGTCTTCTAATCCGGTTCAACATCAGCGTACCAAGCACATATCGAGTAATATCATTTTGGTTCGGGATTAGTTGCTACTGGGCAGGTTCGCGTTTTACATATTCCTTCTCGGTTTCAGTATGCGGATATCTTCACTAAGGGCTTACCTTCAGCGTTGTTTGAGGAGTTTCGCACCAGTTTGAGCGTCCGGTGTCCTCCCGCTCCAACTGCGGGGGAGTGTTAGTCCATGATTAGTCAAAGTCAATTATATATGATTAGTCAAAGTTATTTATGTCATTCAAAGTTATTTATGTCAGTCAAATTAATGGTCATTATGTATTGGGCTCAAGCCCGTATTCTAGAATAGTCCGTACACTCCTATATATTGTATCAATTATTTTGAGGAATACAAGACACAAATTATATCTCTAAATCATTTCCTACACTTTTGGCAATGATGGTTCAATGTACTTCATTTGCTTGACAAACCGCAACAAAACATTCGGCAAGTAACGTTTCCTCGTCCGATGTCCAACGTAAAGTAACGTCGCCAATCGGTTCGGACGATTTTCCTTTTTTAGCCGTGCGTTTTATTCGGCCTTTTTTTGGTTGGGATTCGGTTTGTGAAAGTGAGTTTGAAGATTGGCTTTGTTGTTGTGGCATTTAAATTGTGGTGGTTTTGTTTGTCGGTTTTGATTCTTGTTTGAAATGCAACAAAAGGCGGCTTGTTGAGATTCAAAAAAAAGCTTGTGCTCGGAGAATCATCGGAGCTTGCTAGAAACACCCGGGAATTAGAGAATACCGACCGTAGACCCGACACCCATCGTGCCGGAATTAAGGAGGTTCCAAATCGAGCCATCAATGGGAAAGTCGGACATTTTTTTTTGCTAATAAAGGTGTATAAAGATTGAGGATGAATTGGAAGTTGTGTGAAAAAATGTATATAAATTGGGGATATATATAGTGGGTAAAAAAAATTTGAAAAAATAATATTTTTTTTAGTAAACTAGCCGTTGGCTAATTTTTAATTTTTTTTTTAAACATTACAAAAACTAGCTGTTGCTAGGGTTTTTTCAATTTTTTTTTTTCAAAATACAAAACTAGCTGTTAAAGGCTTTTTTTTAAATAAGTTTTTTTTTTCAAATTGGACAGCGTTGCTGTGTTGATACGTTGACACGGTGACCTACGGCGTTGGCAACGGCGAAACGCCGGGTACGACGTTGGTTTGGCACCCAACGCCGTGATGATACCGAGCACTCTTATAGGCTTGTGCATAAGGCCTTTCATCTGAAAATGCATTTCTCACAGATTCTTGTGCATAAGACTTTTCATCTGAAAATGCATTTCTCACAGATTCTGAGTATTATATACACCATTATGGATTCTTGGCATAAAGGCGCATCAAAAAATAAATAAATAAACTGTCCATTTAAGATTCTTCTCATTTCCTCGACCAAATGTAACGAGGTTAGAACCCTAAATCTTTTATGAGAATGTTAGATTTCTTACCAATAGGTAACTTGATAGTGATATAAAGTGTGGAATCCACACAATATCATTATAGCATTAAGAGGATGAATTAGGAAAAAATGTTAAGAATATTGTATGCATATAAAATCTGACAAAAATTATGGATACCAAATACACACTAAATAGACAGACACATTTGAATTTTACTAGTCTGAGATATTAGGATGGGTGTAATAAGGATACCAAAGACTTCATCATTATCACCACTTCAGCATCATATACATTATCATTTTCTACAATCAACTTTACCACTTAGTGTAATAAGCCAACTAACTTCTTCATCAAAGTATACTCCTCTTAAACACATATATACCCCATCAAAGTATACTTTCAAACTTATTGCTGCTAAATGGGGTGAGTTATTGAATGTTGATGATTATGATGAGTCGAATCTTCATTCCAAAAGAATTTGCATTCTTTCTAAGGTTTGTGAGCACATTCACGAGAGCTTCAAAATTGTTTTTCGGGGTAAGGTTTATTGGGTGCGCATAAGTGAAGTTCTAGGGTGGACTCCTGAATTTTCCAAAGAGGAGGAGGAAGACGAATTATCAGTGGAGGATAACAATGATGGCAGAATTAATGATCTCGAGGCAAATAATGGCATTGATGAGAGTGACGTGGAGACAAAAAAAATAATAATAAAAACCCACTCGTGACACGGTCTTGGCCAAGACCAAGTCTTGCAAATTAGTCATGTTAGACGCATGTTTGTGGTCTTCCGTAAAAAATACAACGCATCTTTAAGGTCTCGAGACTCGGTCTTAGAAGCCTTATTACACCTGCTATGCTCTTGGGGGGTGTTTCTTTTTTCTTTTAATGTCTCTTTGGGCTCAACCTTTATTCCCTTTTATTGTAAGACCATAAAAATCACTCTCTTGAACAAGAGGCAAAATTAGACATATATATCTACCTCTTAATCTCAAGAAAAAAAGAAAGAAGCACTTAGCTATCAATGAAATGTTCTATGCGATTATAATATTTTCATGCAACTAATGTACATTTGACTTGGTATGTAACATAAAGAATACCATGACTTCTTTAAGATAGCATAAAATAAAAACGTGTCTGGAATCTTATTTTAAACGAGGGACAAAATCAACGGTCGTGATCTCTTTCACTATACAAGTCACAAGACTAAAAAAGACTTTCCCCTAACTTCTCTTTTTTCTCACTCTTCATTTCGAATATTTCAATTTTCTCTCTTGAAATCTTTCATGTTCAAGATATTTGTGTGTTTCATATCATAGTTTTTGAAAATATTTTTTAGCTTGCAAAATGGAAAGGGATTTTATGGGTCTAAGTTCTAAGGAAGAAACTATTGAAACAGGTATATATTTCTATTTTTTATTACTAGTTTTCAGAATATAAGTTTGTATGTTGTATGTTTGATATGAGATTATATGGTGCTATATAGGTATGTTGCAGAATTATTTTGACATTCATTACTTGACACCTAGATCCACAAATGTTGTTTTTCTAAAAATTAGTTTTGAAACTTTTTTTTTTCCATTCATAACTCATTATTGAGTTTATATGATATATGAATGTTTCTTGTAGGGATTATGGTGCTTCTTACAAATGGCTTACTTGATTATAAATATTGGATCTAAGAAGTATGATAGTAAATAGAATTTGAATTTATGTAATTTGGGAAATTTATATTCATTGGTTTTTTATAAAACTCGCATCTTTGTAAAAAAAATCTTAATATATATATATATTTTTTTTTAGTATACCCCACTTTGA
The DNA here is from genome assembly GCA_026074375.1 of Tanacetum coccineum. Lineage (NCBI taxonomy): Eukaryota > Viridiplantae > Streptophyta > Magnoliopsida > Asterales > Asteraceae > Tanacetum > Tanacetum coccineum. The sequence continues at coordinate 418 of BQNB010142410.1, read as the reverse complement.
CCCTACTAGTTGATTGTATGTTGTATCTCACCATTGGATAAAACTTAAACTTTAAGCTGTGTGTTGCTTCAAGGTCTAAAGTAGTTGACCAAGGTACTAATGATCATGGTGGTATTATTATTATTTTTTTATGTAACATGTATAACTGTTTATTGTATTTTGCAAAATCAGTTTGAAAAATGAAAAGCTTACTTAAAGATCACAGTTTCTTGACCTAATTTGAACTAGTTAACGGAGATTAAAGTAAAACATTTGAAGTTACACTGAAGCAAAGTGTTTGACAAGTCAGTTGTTTTGTTATATGTTCGATACTTCAATCTAACATTGTGTGTACTACCATTATGGAACGTGTAGTGCTTTTGAAGAGCTCGGCGTATCAGTGGTCTTTGTCAAGTAAACATCTATGCTCAAATCTTGT
>BQNB010142408.1:0-17141 GCA_026074375.1 Tanacetum coccineum | reverse complement strand
TACCAGTCAAGCATGTTACTCCATCTAAATCCATAGTACTTATTATTGAGGTCTCGAGTGATATACCAAGCCAAGTTCTAAAGTTCACTACATCACCGGCATACACATATTTTTGTGGAATTTTAGTAAGCAATTGGAAACGTATAGGCTTAATTCTCACAATAGACACTAAGGGTTATAGTGCGCTAGGTAATTTAACTAGTGATTTTTCACAAAAAAAGTCATGCTAAATTTTTTAAATTTGATCCATTTTTAGGCATGTTAGCATTTTATTTGTGAAAATGAGGACAAGTACGTTCTAAATCTCCACCCCTCTACTTAAATTATACAAAGTCCTCGTTGTATAGACAAACAATTAAATAATATGGGAAAAGAATTAGAACGAGGAAACTTCCCTGATTGTTTGCTCCGAATGGTTATCCATTTTGAGTGTTTGAGCAAAAAGAGTGTTGACGGGGCATTTGAATGCTGAGCAAAAGTCAACACTAGGTATTTTCAGACTATACTTTGAAGTCGGTTTCGTTTACAGCAAGGTCCTGCATAAAAGTTAGAAGACGTTCGTACAATCCGTGCTTTCGCTAACCTACAATACAAGCAAACAATTAAACACACAACTGTACAGGTTACAATACGCCGTATCCCAAACCCTAGGATACGCCGTATGTAAACCTGTGAAAACAATTAAATACTGAAATTTAAATACTGGAAATTAAAAACTGGATAATTATTCAGACATGCATACGCCGTATCCAGAGGGGTTATATACGTCCTACGTATGTCTGACAGACAGACTCAATTTTAAAATTAAAATTCAAACAATTTAAATGCAATAAAAAATTAAAAACATAACCGGGTTGTCTCCCGGGGAGCACTTTTGTTTCAGCTGGTCTTTAAGTTCGACCTTTTTCATTTTTTCCTTCATCATTTGGTACGTGTCACGGTCCACCCTTCGTCCTTTTTGCGAAAGATATCTAGGTAGATGCTAGACACTCTGTTAACATTTTGAGCCCAAGAGTTGTGTTCGAGTGCTCGAGCTCCCAAAAATTCTTCATTGTCTCCGACTGAGTATTTGATCACTTTGAACTTGTCTATTCTGCACATTCCTTCGTTTGGTTTATCATTACTGGATTGTGGTGCGTCAGTTCGAACAAGGTTTTCTGGTTCGTTGGAGTGATCGTTATGCTCATCGTTTTCGTTACTCTTGTCATTATCATTCTAGTGGTTATCGAAAAATGGATGATTGTCTCTATTACTGTACTCGTCATCACTTGATTCTTCATCAGAATCGACTATGTCATTATCGTACCCTTTTTCCCAAAAATTCCAAAGTGCATTTTTAGTTGCACCGCTTAATTTCCAAGGGTTTTTAAACTTCGAGCTCAACCAATTTTTGAAATTTAAATGGCATTCCCTAACATTGGGATCATTTGTTTTACTAGCACGGGATAGCGGGTAGTATTTATAAAAGAACTTGTCAACAATTTCTACCCATGAAGTGATCTTGAAATTTTCTTCGTCAATCCACCATTGTTGCGCTTTCCCGGTCAAAGAATATTGAAATGCCATGACGCAAAGTTGTTCGATGTTAAGATTAGGGGTTTTGACTAGATCAATTGTCTGGAGGAATCTAGTAATATGGTCAACTGCGTCATTAGTTTCAGCTCCATTATAAGCATTATCTCTTAGTTTCATGATCAATTCACTGCTGAGCCCCATCTTAGCATGCTCGTCGGAGTTTTGCTCAGTAAGGTAAAGGTGGGGAAGGAGGGGACGACTGTAGGTTTCATTCAAACTTGATGCTGCCATTGCCACCTTATTGTCAAGCGGTTTTCTTGGAAATGAACGCAAACGATCAGTAGTATGTGCTTTTATAGATGAAACAAAACAGAAAACCAATTTATGAAGTTTTGGAACTGTATCAGATGACAGATACGCCGTATCTTATTGATTAGGATACGTCGTATAAGTTTGTTGAATAGAGATACGCCGTATAGAGTTCTATGAATACGCCGTATTGTCGAGAAACAGATACACCGTTTAGACAGTAAAACTCAATACATTGTCATGATAAGAAGGTTCGATACGTCGTATCCAACTGGTGGATACGCCGTATCGGGTGATCAGTCAAAACAGAATACTATATAAAACAATTAAATGCGATAAATTAAAGCAAACAATTTAAATGCAGAAAAATACAACAGAATTTAAATAACTAATTCAAGCAATTAGCAGTTAGAAATTAGGATTAACAATTATACACTAAACAAGTTAAAAATTGAAAATAAGATCTCATTACCAGAACGTCTCAAAATAGACAACACGGTAAGAGTGAATCAGATAGTTACTATCTTTCTGATTAAGTCGTCAATTCATTTACTGGACCAAATTGATATCCAGTTATCACAGCTTGTATTATATAAGAATCTTGCCAAAAGTCACCTACCTTGAGCTTGTTTGATGTATTTTATTGGCTCAAGCAGGATTTCCATCTTCACTGTGAATACTTAAGTATCACTCAGATGTTCTGGCAAGATCTCAAGTATAATGCGTAGGACTCTTTTTTACAGGTTGCGAACTTTATGGTGTTCAACAAGTGTATTTTGACATTGTGTCCTAATGAGATTTATAATTTGATCTCTTCTTGGCTCTAGACTCGATTTGTGCACTTTTGGTTTTAGTAATCGGAGGCTGGAGCAGACTGCCACCTATTCAATATCAACAATCTCGGAGTGAGATGTCAATAGATAACGTGTGTATCTCCGTGACAAATGAGACAAGTTGTTCTTTGAGAAGATACGCCGAATGGATAGGTTGGTTTGTGCAGTCATCACTGGGTCCATGATGTCGTCTTCAATATCAACAATCATCTTTGTGATTTTGATAGATTATGTATTGACCCGGTTTCTGCCTAAGGTGTAAGGAGGGCTTCTTTCTTTTCACCCTTTATCCATACATTTCTTTTTCATTCTTTAACCCCTTCAATGCTTACCAAGACGTCATTACTAACACCTTGTTGTGATTGTTCCAGTGTTAGCTCAATCTTAGTCGGCATTCTTCCCTTATATACATTCATCTCCAATCATACCTAAGGACTGCTATTTCTACTCTATAGTGTTATCATGGGTAGATCCCTCCGGTTTGTTGGTAGTAGGGACGTATACCTAACCTTACCACCTTATGACTTCATCGACATCATGACATTAGTTGGTTGTTGGGTATAGAGATCGAACCATAAAACCATTTTTTGACATTGTTATTTTCAAATACTCCCCATAAATGTGCTCGGGGATTCGATAATTGTTTAGCACATGAAGGAAGAGTGGCACTTAGAGTCTATAGATCACATTCGTTATAGCATTTGTTCTTAATCTCTTTTCTCCCCTTTTTTGAAATAATAATCACTTAGTATTTCAAAATACACAATTGATTAATGTTTGACATGAAATAAATTCATGGGGAGAATATTTTTACCACGATATTGTATGTATTCATTTTCCGGATAGCTCCCTTCAAAAGTATTTGTGGATTCAAGATTTATTTAAACTTGATAATTGGAATGAAAAAATTGATTTGACACCACAAATTGTTAACAGACGGGGAGTTGCCTTAGTGAACAATGTTATTAATAATTGACATTATAAGTTTCACATTTTAATTTTTACAAATGTGTTTGATGGATACATTATAATGTCATTCAGGAGATGTACCCAACACATTAAAAGGCTTTTGTTTAAAAAGATCCCCCTCAAAAAATTCTTGAGGAAGGGAGTGGGAAACGCACAAATTTAACAAATACCACTTGTTTATTCGAAAAAACTACCACAAATTATATGTAGACATTTTTGACATTGATAGTTCTTTTGAAAATTGTGTTCAACGTATTTAATAACATGATTGTAAGAACTTCTCTCTATTTTAGTGTAAAGCGCACTGAGGCGTAACACTTCCTAGTTAACATTCGATGACGAGTTATGCACTGAATGATACATAAGGAATGAAAAAATATAGAAATGACATGCTTTTGTAAGACGTTTGAAACTCTGTTGACTTCATTACTCCCCGTGCGATGTCTAATCAACATGTCTAGGTACGTAAATGTTTCGATTCCAGAGACATGTCAAGAAGTTCTTTTTGTATTTTTAAATTTTTCTGATTTTTATTTTTTGTTTTCTAGGTTTTATATTTTTCTATTTCTATTTCATAAATTATTATAAATCCAAAAATAAAGAGTGATAAAATATTTACCAAATTGATGTTTGATGGATCATGCAGGTCAATTGCCAGAACCCTCCGTTCATCTGGAGTCAACACATCCTCCATACCGAGTCGTTCTGTCATGATACTTAAACTATTCTTCCGATAAAGCGTTAGTAAACAGTCAGCTAACTGGTATTCAGTTCGACAAGAATAATTCAACAATACCTCTTTTCAACTTGTTCCTTTTATGAAGTGATATTAACATCGATGTGCTTGGTCACGGGAACTGTTGGAACTGGATTGCACGAGATGGATATGGCTGCCTTTTGAGTCACAATACATAGGGTTTTTATCAAATGGAAGCCATGTAATCTGTGAGCTGAGTTCACATTCCATAGAACTTGTGCGCAGCATGCAGATAAGACACGATACTTCGGCTTATGCTGTGGACATTGAGTGCTAGTCCTGCTTTTTGGCTGACCAGTGACTAACTTTCAACCACTAGAAATTGTATGCCACCAGATGTACTCTACGTGAATCGAGACAGCCCGGTGATCCGAATCTAAAAAAGTAGTTAGTTCGAAAACCGGGTCCTTCGGATAACAGAGGGACCCATGTTATATGGAGTCTTTAAGTACCGAAAGATCAGTTTAACTGCAGTGTAGATGTTTCTTAGTCGGTTTCGCTTGATAGCTGAGCACAATAAACATGTTGCATGTAACAATATTCTGGTTCTAGTGCTGTTAGGTTACATGAGTGGCTCCGACATACTACGATATTTCATGTAGTCGACGAGTACCACTTAAGTCAGAATTCAGGTGTTTTGTAGCATTGGAGTCCAATGCTATCACATGTGGTCATACACATGCTTTTTAAGTATCTCTTGAGCATACTTAGCTTGGTTTATAAAGATACCACGAGGAGATTGGTGGATCTGAATTCCTAAAAAGAATTTCAGCTCCCCCATCATAGACATATCAAACTTGCTGTGCATTAGTTTTCCAAATTGTTTTGAAAGTTTTGGGTTCGTAGAACAAAATTATGTCAGTCAACATACGAATTTTGCACAAGCAGTTTGTTTCCCTTTGTTTTGTATGAACAGGTTGGATCTATAGAACCTTTGAGGATCCTACGGGATACCAGAAGTTGAGAGAGTTATCATACCACGCTCTTGGTGCTTGTTTGAGTCCATTTAAGCTTTCTTGAGTCGGTAAATTTGTCAGGATGATATGGGTCAACATATCAATACGGGTTGGTTACGTACACTTCTTCATTTTATTTTTTTAGGGTCCGTAAAGAAATGTTGTTTTAACATCCATTTGGTACACTTGTAAATGATTTGTGTGCAGCATACGCAATGAACAATCGTAAAGATTCCAATCGACAACTGGTGCAAAGTATCTTCGAAATCATGCCTTCCATTTGAGCCATTTCCTTAGCACTCATGATGTGATTTGTTGCGAATGACTGTATTTTCCTCATCTTATTTTTTTTCCTGAGCCTTTTAAGGTTAATACATTTTTGCAAAAGTGTCTGTCGACTAATTCTGCATACTCTAGTCGATCCAATGATGAAGTTCTCCTGAATTGATTTATTCTATGCAGAATCAGCCATGGCTCTTTGAGTTTCTTTGGTTTCGGTGCGACTCATGGGACAGTGAACATACACAATATCACAATCTGTTTCTTGCTTGTCGTCTTGTTCTAACTGTGAGAAGGATTTACAAGGACTGTTCTATTGGATGATCTTTTGTCCAACGTGTGCGGAAGGATGGTGTGTAGAATGTTTTGCAGTTTGACGATCACATGTCGAGACGGATGTCTCCCCGTGTTTTGTACAGTGTAATGAGATGTTGATAAAATCATCGTCGTCAAATTATGCATTTTTATGTATTGGTTCTGCTTGAATATTGTTCTCAGGTGCAGTGACAGCTGGTACTGAGTTGGAGTTTTGATGAGTGAATAAATGTTCAATGGAGGGTAGATCTGCAACATTGTTGTTTGTAGAATTGTGAGTTGTGTTTATGATGTTGACGTTTATCGGGGATTATCAACAGGCTTGTTACAACGGAAGATCGTTGACACAACAGGAGAATTTTCATAGTATATTCAGTAAAATCATCGGTCTATTAAGCAATTCCTGCTCATTTGACGTTGTTACTGTCTCAGCAACTTGAGCAAATTCTTGACTTGGTAGACCAGGTTTCTTAACTGTCTTGTTCAATGTTACGTGTGAACATATTGGACGGGGTCAGAACTGACGTGATCATGACGCCATTTGAGGCAATTCTTCAAAGTTAACACTGAATTGTTTCAACCTATCATTCTTGTTCTCTGTTAATACCCTATAGCCTTTGACTGAGTAAGAATACAAACAAAAATACATGCATCACATTTTTCTTCATTTTATCAGATTTTCACATCTCTGCGATGTAGCAAAAGCGAGCCAAAGAGTGAAATGAACTTGAATGACGGTTTACGGGCATTGATGATATGTTAAGGTGTTCTTCTCATGTCGTGGAATTACAAAGTGAAACGGTTTTGAGTAAAAAAACTGTTGTTGCAATTGCTTCAGCCCCAAAGAACAAATGGAACTTAGCGTCGCTTGCATTGTTCGAGCAGCCTCAACAAGAGTTTGGTTCATCTTTCGGCCAACCCCAATTTTATTCAGGTGTTCGAGCAGTTGACGTTTCATGTCTTATTCCCTCTTTTGCAAAGTATGCATGAAGAGTTTTATTAAGAAATTACGTGCCATTGTCAGTTCAAACTGTTGTAACTTGAGCATGAAGTCTTTTGGAACAGTGTGAGATTCAATGAGAACTCCCAGGGTGTTTCACTTTGGACTCATAGAAGTAAGTCAAGTATACCGGAAGTTGTCATCTACAATTACGAGAACTTATGTCTTTCCAATTTAATGCTTTCTACCCGCATTGGGACCACTAAGTCCATGTGTAGAAGTTGTACCGTCTTTTATAGCTCGGGTAGTCTTATGTGAAAATACTTTCTTTTTGCTTTCCCAACTCACAAGAAGATCACAGATGATCTTGAATGAATTTCTGCTTTGGAAGACCATCACAATATTATTCTTAAAAGCTAGTTTATGGTGTCAAGTTTATATGAGATTAGACGACGAGGCTATAACCTTGCTTATGTCGATGTTGCTTTAGCCTTTAAGCAAATTGGATTGGGAGTTGTTGAGTCTTTCAGAGGAAATGGATAAAATTATGTGGCCACGAGAACCTGTGAGAAGATCATTTCCCTCTAAATCACAAACATAACATGTAGATTTCTAAAAAGCAACTTCTAAATCCGCATCACAAAATTGACCAACAGAGTATTAAATTTTGATTAGCCTTAGACGTCATAAAACCATTTTGATAGTAATTGTTCCTTGAACCAGATCTCTTTAGCCAAGGAAATTGGTGCAATTTGATCATTTCAAACTTGACGTTCCCAGAATTTCTCCACAAAATTTAGTTAGTAGTTTGAGTATTCCAGTCATGTTCTTTGAGCACCCAGAGTCGACGTGAATAGAATGATCTCTAGCGAGCTACAAAATAATTAGATGTACACTGGTGTATTGGACACTGTGGAACTCCTAGGATTCTTATGTCCCAAATATTAGTGTTCTTGATGCATTTCCTCGAGCATACTAGTTTGGTTAACAATTCCTTTTTGTGACTTTGGTTATCCAATTATTTCCGGGTGGAGTATACTGGATACCACCAAAAATGCATATATTACAAACTCTGCTCATATACTTTAGTTATGTATCTAGATTCTTGACAGTGGAGTCTGTTGCAACGGTTTTCTTACTAATTTGTTGCAACAGATTGGTTAGTTATTCTTGGGTTCTCTAGTTAACAGGCACAGTCATTGGTTGTTCTGTCCTAGAATTACGCCATTGATATAATGTTTGAACATGGCAAAAGCACCCGAAACCGATGGGGAAAACAAAACCCGAACCGGTTGGGTCGGCTTTAGGGATGAGTTGGAGGGTTTGGATACGGGTTCGGGTAGAAATATTCTTTTTTTCTCAGGTACGGGTTCGGTTGCGGGTTCTGGTAATACCCGCCCCGTTTACCCGAATTCGTACCCGCTTTTATTGCCATTTTTATATAAGGCCAATTTGGGCTCCTAGCCTTGTACAAAATATTTGACTACTCGTATTCTAAAAGTTATTTTTATCAATCATATCTTGGTAATTACAAACAATTAGTCACGCTGACTCTTCAATTCTCGTATCAGTTCTTTCATCTTCGAACTTTATGTCTCAATGTTCTTCTTTTATCTATTTTATTTTATCTTTAATGCATTAATTGTTTGTTTATTTAATCATTTAATTATCCATTGAACTTGTATACATAATTATTTAACTTGAAATCATTACAATAGTAATGAGAGTGTAACTGTGTATTGATCATTTGATCATTTTCGCACTTCATACTTAGGCACATTTTTTACACTGTCCATGAATGAAATCATATTTTTCTTACATTGTTCATGTCCAACGAATATTCAATTGCGGATAACCGAAACCCGCGGGTAAACCCAAAAACCGATGGATAATACTAACCGGGTACCCATCGGGTATTGGGGCGGATACGGGTTTGGAAATTATAAACGGGTGCGGGTACGGGTTCACTAAAACCCGACCCAAACCCGACCCGTTGCCATCCCTACCTAACCTAATCCTAATTCCTTTCAAATCCAAAACCCTAACCCCTCGTTTTTATGTTTTTTTGCTGTGATTTTTCAAATTGGTGATATACTTCTTTTGTTTTGATTCAATATGGGTTCTAAAGAGAACTAAGGAGGTTGAAATGATGAAGATCTCCTACGTCCGTGTTTGTGACTAATTTGTCCTGAGCAGCGAGTGCTAGGTTCTATGGAATGCGTTCGTAAATAACTCATGGGATGTGGTTGATGACGTTTATTAATCCCCCTTAACAAAAGATCAAAGGCTGGTAAGAGATTAGGATTAGTGCGTTTTATTAAAAAGTTTTTGATGGGTACGCGTTTGGTTGTAATGTATGTTACGGTGTGGATTTGGTAGACATAGAATCATGTAATGCTGTAGATTCCCATGAAGCTAAGGGTTCTACTAGCTGTCTCTCAACTGCTATGATAGAAAAAGATCAGAGACTCATCAATTGGGAACCTCTACTAAGGACAATGGGCATAGGGATTGATTGTAAGTTCCTATGCGGAATGTGGTAAAAAATCTGAGCCATGGTGATATTGGGGAGAATGATAGCAAGCCTTAGGGTTGGTTTTAGATTCGTATTCTTGGTAAACAACCTGATTACACATGTTGTTTATTTGGATGGAAGGTGGAAGGAGGTTGGAGTGTTAGAAAATCTAAAAGTGGCATTGGGGAATGAAGGCTTCAGCGCATACTTGATGTTAAGATACAGGGTGGTTTGTGGTTTATGGATTGCTTTTGACTCGGTGGAGGCAAAGGAGAAGTTTTTGTTTATTACAGGAGTAGTCCGTGGTTCTCTCAGCTATCCAAGCGTCAGTGAATTCATACTGATGATCGAGTTACTATGGAGAAATTTAGGGTATTCCTTTAAAAGTGTGGGAATAAAAATACTTTATTTCGATTGCATCAAAGTGTGGGAACATTGTTAACATGTGGAGAACTGAAGAAAGAAAATTAACATTGCCAAAAGACTTTGTGTTCTCACTAAGGATGTCTCGAATATTTGAATTATTTAAAATAATTATAAAGGTAAGACGCATTGGGTCAGTAGCGAGAGCCTAGAGATTCCGGGTTGGACTCCAGATTTGATGATCAATGAGGAGGAAAGTGAATCAGGAAGATAAAGATTGTGTAGATAGTTTTTAGAAGTATTTTCGGTGAGAGGATTGAGGTAGGTACCAAGGGCTGAAATGATGTTAGTTAGGTATCTGAGTCTGATGTTGAGGAGGAGAATCCTAAAATCCAAGGATGGTGTTGTTTATAGTGAGCAAATGGTAAACAATCACGAGACCCGTTTCATATTTATTTCTCTCCTTAATAAAGATAAGATGACGAATAATAAGACGTCGAGCAACAAAGAGAGTTTGGAGTACCCTCCTGGTTTACACAAGAAAGAATGATGTTGAAAATATTAGATGGATAATCAGAAGGATATTATGTGATATGGTGAATACGGATGTAAACAATATTTCTAATGGAAAGTTGAATTTTAGCCTAGGGGTTTAAACACGTACAAAAAGCAGCGTGGGGCATCTATGGACTCGATCATTGTAGAGAGTCTGACAGGTTCTCTGGAAAGGTGGTTCTATTATTATGTTGATGCATGAATTGGTATGGTGGGGACAAACTATGCAGGTATTATATGGGACGGAGTGTATGACAAGACTATTGAAGAGGGATCATTGATCGCAAGTTGTGGGATGGGTAGTTTCAGATGAATATGTTGTCTTTATATATCCAAGGTCTTAACCCAAAGGCTAAAAAGATTAGGTAAAGGAGTTAGTGTGTCTCTAAAAGCGTGAATTTTTTAAGTTTGGTAGAAACTAAAATAGAGTCTTATATTTTGTTTGATAATCAAATGATGCTTGGGGTCGGTAACTTTGCGTTTGATTATGTCATTGTCGCTCGGTGGAGTAAATCATGTAGGATTTTTTGGTTTGGGATACTATGCGTTTTAAGAACTAATTTCAACGGCTTAGATTATTTTGTTATGATTCAAGGAAAATTTGGGTGTCTAATGGTAAATTACTTCTTATTTATTTTCGGTAGTTGCCCCGCAAGGCTATTTGGTGCTAAGTCTAGTATATATGTTGTATGAAAGAAAGTATATAGGATTATTTATTCGTATTGATAATTGGAAGGTTCAGGTGATTATCATGGGTGATTTAATGAGGTCCGTAATAAAAATGCGAGATTTAGGAACTATTTCAACGTGCATGGGGCGAATGCTTTTAACTGCTTTTATCTTAATGGGCGAATTTAGAGGTGGTTCCACTTGGTGGATGTTCATTTTACATGTGTCTATTATCATGCCTTCAAAGATGAGTTTGGCTTGATAGATTCCTCATGTCTGAAAGCTTATGGTGAGATGATGTACTTAATTTTCTGCATCACCCTTGTTTAGATAGATTTTTCATCAGACCATTCTTCTTTATTATTACGTGAAATCATACTCATGACTATGGACCTATTCGTTCTGGTTTTTTCATATTGGCTGGTAATGGAGGTTTAGAGAACTTTGTTAATGAGGTCTTGTGGCTTGGAAGCTTCGGTAGATAAGTTAATGATATGATCAACATGATTGATCAAGTTGAAAATATCCTGTGATAAAAAAGAAGATAATGTGTTTGGAATGGCATGTGAGGACAAAGTCGAAACTCAAAAACTTGTGTGAAACGGAGCTCGCTGATTTGGAGATGATCATTGCAAAGGAGTTGCGTGTCTAATTACTTTTCTTTAACTTTTGAGGGGGTTGTAAATTCGATTCAAGAGTGGATAAATTTGTGTGCACATGGAGGCGTCTTAAAAAGCAAAATCAATGGGCAATTGAGTAGCGATGGAGAAACTTTCAAAAATATTTACCATGGTATTCTTACTAAGAAAAGAAACCACTTTCTATATGAGGGGTTATCTCTGTGGAAGGAGATTTGGGTGGGTGGAAAATCCTAATTGGTTAAAATGAGTTTCCTTAATCATTTCAAGAATCGTTTTGTAGACTAAATTTGGTTCGATCGCATGCTTTATATGGAGTTTCTCCTCATGGAATTCAATGCTAACATTGGATTTGGAAGCCGAAGTGTCAAATGAAGAGATTAAAATGGCGGTTTGGGATTGTGGTGTTGTTACAATCTCCGTGGGGCCCCGGATGGATTCACATTTGAGTTTTTATAAAGGTTTCTGGAGTTTAATATAAACAAGATGTGTGGCGGCGGTAATTATTTCTTAATTACAGTCGCATTCCAAAGGGGGTGTATATTCATCATTTATCATAGCGTTGATCTGAAGACTCTCGAAGCAAAAAAACTGGTTGATGGATTTCTAGTCCGCATTAGTCAATATGTGGAGGCTTTATAAAAAATAATTGCCTAAAATTTTGGCTATCGGTCTTGTGGTGGTGATTGGAGTTATGGTTAATGAGGTGCATTCGGCTTTTGTGCGGTTCTAGGCAAATTATTGACGGTTCCTAATTTATACTTCATAGTGGTTTTGCCCAGTGGTGTAAGTTGAACGAAAAACATTCTTTTATCTCTAACTTAATTGACTTTGAAATAATGGATTATTATTCTTGGTCGGTTTAGGATTACTTGATGGGATGTCTTAACGAAATTTGGTTTTGTGGAAAATGGTTGTTGGTTGGTTCATGTATGTCTTCGATCTTTCTTGGGGATCGGTTTTAGGGAATGGAAGCCCTTCGATGGTATTTCAGTTTTTTATGGGCCTTAAACAAAGGTGATCCTCTTTCTTCCTGTTTTTTTTTATTTTGGTTATAGGGAGTCTTCACAAATTTCTTTTAATATAGTTGTAGATCGCGGGCATGTGTTTTGGCATTGTGACTTAATGCGGTTATGTATCTTTCTATATGTTCTAGCGGACGATGCCGGTGTTTATGGGCGGCAATGGTTTAGTTGTTACTATGAATTTTGATTCGATTATATATGTGTTGAAAATGTTTTCTTAGCTGTTTTGCTTCAGGTTCTTTGTATTAATTTAAGCAACAAAAGAGTAAGTTATTGGTTGTTGTGGTGAGTGAAGTAACGGTGGTAAAAGCTGACAAAATTAAGATTGGTTGTGGTGGTTCCTTAAGGATCCTTTTGCTAAATAGGTTGAAAGTTGTTGGGGAAATCTGTCTCGGATTAAATCTTGGGATGAAGATTGTGGTAAATGGCTAGATCGTCTTTTAATAAATGGAAGATGAAAAACATTATCGTAGGTGTGTCTGTTTTTAACATATAAGGAGGTTCTTAGGATCTCAATGACTATATTTAATCATATGTCTATATTCAAAGGTGCCAATGAAAGTCCTTTCAACGCATGGAAGCTAATTCGAAGTCCACTTTTGTTTCAGCTGGTCTTTATGTTCGACTTTTTTCTTCTCTTCCTTCATCATTTGGTACGTGTCACGATCCACCCTTCGTCTTTTTTGCGGAAGATATAAAGGTAGATGCTAGACACTCCGTTAACATTTTAAGCCCAAGAGTTGTGTTCGAGTGCTCAAGCTTCCAAAAATTCTTCATTATCTTCGACTGAGTATTTGATCACTTCGAACTTATCCATTCTGCACATTCTTTTGTTCGGTTTATCATTACTGGATTGTGGTGCGTCAGTTCGAACAAAGTTTTCTGGTCTGTTGGAGTGATCGTTACGCTCACCGTTCTCGTCACTCTTGTCATTATCATTCTGGTGGTGATTAAAAAATGGATGATTGTCTCCATTACTGTACTCGTCATCACTTGATTCTTCATCATAATCGAGTGTGTCATTATCGTACCCTTTTTCCCAAAAAATCCAAAGTGCATTTTTAGTTGCACCGCTTAATTTCTAAGGGTTTTTAAACTTCAAGCTCAACTAATTTTTGAATTTTAAATGGCATTACCTAACATTGGGATCATTTATTTAACAAGCACGGGATAGCGGGTAGTAGTTATAAAAGAACTTATCAACAATTTCTACCCATGAAGTGATCTTGAAATTTTCTTCATGCATCCACCATTGTTGCGCTTTCCCAGTCAAAGAATATTGAAATGCCAGGACGCAAAGTTGTTCGATGTTGAGATTAGGGGTTTTGACTAGATCAATTGTCTGGAGGAATCTAGTAATATGGCCACTAGGGATGGCAAAAGCACCCGAAACCAATGGGGAAAACCAAGACCCGAACTGGTTGGGTCGGGTTTGGCGACGGGTTGGCGGGTTTGGATACTGGTTCGGGTAGAAATATTCTTTTTTTCTCGGGTACGGGTTCGGTTGCGGGTTCTGGTAATACCCACCCCGTTTACCCGTATCCGTACCCGTACCCGTTTACTCGAATTTGTACCCACTTTTATTTCTATTTTTATATAAGGCTAATTTGGGCTCCTAGCCTTATACAAAATATTTGACTACTCATATTCTAAAAGTTATTTTTATCAACCATATCTTGATAATTATAAACAATTAGTCACGCCTGACTCTTCAATTTTCGTATCAGTTATTTCATCTTTGGAGTTTATGTCTCAATGTTCTTCTTTTATCTATTTTATTTTATCTTTAATGCATTAATTGTTTGTTTATTTAATCATTTAATTATCCATTGAACTTGTATACATAATTATTTAACTTGAAGTCATTACAATAGTAATGAGAGTGTAACTGTGTATTGATCATTTGATCATTTTCGCACTTCATACTTAGGCAAATTTTTTACACTATCCATGAACAAAATCATATTTTTCTTACATTATTCATGTCCAATGAATATTCAATTGCGGATAACCGAAACTCGCGGGTAAACCCGAAAAACCGATGGATAATACTAACCGGGTATCCATCGGGTATTGGGGCGGATACGGGTTTGGAAATTATAAACGGGTGCGGGTACGGGTTCACTAAAACCCGACCCAAACCCAACCTGTTGCCATCCCTAATGGTCACCTGTGTCATTAGTTTCAGCTCCATCATAAGCATTATCTCTTAGTTTCATGATCAATTCTCCACTGAGTCCAATCTTAGCATGCTTGTTTGAGTTTTGCTCAGTAAGGTAAAGGTGGGGAAGGAGGGGACGACTGTAGGTTTCATTCAAATCAGATGCTGCTATTGCAACCTTATTGTTAAGCGGTTTTCCTAAAAATGAACGCAAACGATCGGTAGTAGGTGCTTTTATAGATGAAACAAACAGAAACCCGATTTTTGAAGTTCTAGAACTGTATCAGATGACGGATACGCCATATCTTATTGATTAGGATACGCCGTATAAGTCTGTTGAATAGCGGTACGCCGTATAGAGTTCTATGAATACGCCGTATTGTCGAGAAACAGATACACCATTTAGACAGTAAAACTCAATACGATGTTCTGATAAGAAGGTTTGATACGTCGTATCCAACTGGTGGATACGCCGTATCGGGTGATCAATCAGAATATAACTTATAAAAAACTATTAGATGCGATAAATTAAAGCAAATAATTTAAATACAGATAAATACAAATAGAAATTAAATAACTAAATCAAACAATTAGCAGTTAGAAATTAGAATTAACAATTATACATTAAACAATTTAAAAATTAGAAATACTAAAAAGAATAAAGATTAAACTAATCACTCTCCGGCAACGGCGCCAAAAACCTTAACGTGTCTTGTCGTGTAGGTATTTTTAGTTATTAAAGTTTTACATTTATATTTAGCCGACTAACCTAAAGATAAAACTTTAACGGGCAGAGTACCCGGTCAAGATGTAGCTTCGCGGTAAGTAGGGTGTCGAACACTAAGAGTGAGAGTTAACCAATTATCCGATTAGTATTTATTCTATTCTAGATTAGTCTAATTACTGGTTAGACCTATGCTATATATGATTATCTAATGATAGGGGGTTTTTAGCCTGAGAGACTGGCACAGGTTTTATGGTGACAATAAACAATTCTAAATACAAAATAAACTAAAGAAAATATCACAAAGCAAGAGAGTAGTACGAGCCAAATATAAGAAAATTGTATTAACCATATTAAATCCAATTTTGATTAAATAGTGCAATGGCTTGCTTATCTCGAAGCGGCATATCATTCTTAAGACTTAGGCGGTACTTCTTCCTAAGACCTAGACACGAACAATCCTGTCACGATTAACGCATCCGCATAAAGCATCCTATAGTCTAATTATAATCTATCATAGGGAATTAAAGCAGTGGTGATCCTGTTAAGACCCTAGCCCATCGGGACTTTACCCACTTATTGCTTGATGTTGAATCATACACCGGTAGTCCACCACCAAAATCAATTACAAATTAACTAAGAACAATACTGGTTGAACAATTATCGGGTCACCTGCCGGTCCAACTAAGCTCATAGTCAAAAGGTAAAAGATAAGGTGTCATTTGTGATCCTATTGGTCCGGGCATATAAAACACAACATGGAGAGCTATCCCGGCATCTAGGTTACTGGTTAGGTCTCCCTAGACCCAGTTGAATGATAGGTCGCATGTACAAGCACATAAACAAGTATAAGGCGATAAACATAATTAAACAACAACGATAAATTAAGCAAAGCCGAATTAAATCAAACCAAACATTATAACCTTCATTAAAATGGCTAATACCTGAGGGTATTAACCCATAATCATAGTCATTATTACAAACGTAATCAAACGATTAAGAAAATTAAATGATTAAGAAAGTAAAAATTACATGATGTCTTCTATTGGATTAGGTTTGATGCTCGATCTTGGCTGCTCTTCTTGGCCTTGGAAATTCATCTTCAAAAGTATAATATGTAGAGAGTATGTTTTTGCACACTAAACTTCATATTTGAGTCCAGTATATATAGTGTCTGAAAACCCTTGGATACGCCGTATCAAGATAAGGGGATACTTTGTATAGTGTTAATTTCCCTTGAAGTCTGCGATAAGATCAAATCAATTAGGCTAATTACCATCAATCATATTTAATGCATATCTTTGACTGGGGTAACAGCTGTCAATACGGCGTATAGAGTAGCAATGGATACGCCGGATAGGGAATTGATAAGAACACGTTCTTGTGATGAGCTAGCGTACATACGCCGTATCTTCCTTGTTGGATACGGCGTATTGTTGTAGTTTTGGTACTTTCTTCAAATGTCTTCATTTTAGTTCTAAAATTGCGCCTTTTTGCTTTTTCTTCACGAGTGACTTCATAATTACTGCAATATCAAACTTTAAGCAATTAAGTACCAATATCTTGTAATAATTAAACAAAAGTGGGTAAAACATGTGGGATAAATGATAGGAAAATG
>BQNB010142407.1:0-14221 GCA_026074375.1 Tanacetum coccineum | reverse complement strand
TCTTGCTAAGTGATTAACATATTAGCCCAAAAGGCCCATGTGTAAAGCTTGGTCGGATTTCAACTATCTAAATATGTGGATTTAATGGTTTAAATTAATTTGAACACACACACCTAAATATATGATTTATGTCGGGAAGAGGAACTCACAAGTTGTAATTATAAGTAGTCTTAGCATCTTAGTTCGTAATCAACAGTGATCTTATTTTTAAGCTTAGCATGGGAAAAGTGAAAAATCGGGGATGATGAAGTTATCTTTTAGACACTTAATTGTGCTTTTTGTTCTATGATCCTTAAAGTTACCAATAAGGTAATGAAAACAATACATTATGTCAACACAAATAAGTTGTAGTTAAGTAGTTAATTATCAAGAAAAATCATAAAAAGAGAAAAATCTTTGAAAATGGGAAATCGGGTGTTTTATAACTTGTGATCTCTTAACTCTCTCAACAAAATTCTTTGCTACTTTTCAAAGGTTTAGTTTGGGGAAGTTTCGAGGTATTTGGTTATAAGGCATGTGATATTGCGTGAGGACACACAATCGTTTAGTTTGGGGAATTTTGATAAGTGTAAAATACACATATCCGTTTGTACCTTAAATAACCCAATTAAACCCAAAACAGACCAAAAATGGCAAAAATATGCTTGTTTCTATGTTCTGTGTGTGCAGGTACGGATATATCAGAAATCACAAGAAAACAGTCAAAAACGAGCAAGCACGGACACGAGAATCAGAAGAGTACAAAAAGAAGCCAAAGATTCAAAGCCGAAGCCAGAAAAGTCAAGCCTCAGTCAAATCCAGTCAAAATGGTCAAATCATGGTCAACAAAAGTCAACAAGACCCAAAATATTCCATTTGAGCCCCTCAACTTTCAGAAAAATCCATAAATGGTCCCTAAGCCTAATTGGGCCTTACCCGGATCCTTAAGCCCAAAACCCTAGCCCATTCACCTTTTTATAAACCACAAGGGCCAGTTTTGCAATTTCTGAAACTAGTTTATAACTAGAAAAAGAGAAATGCAAAGAGAGGGGCCAATTGTGCTAATGTGTCACAGTTAAATGAGAAATGTCACTCCCCATCTCAAATATGGTCCAATCCCAAAAAATATATGCCACCGTATCAATGGTGAAAGCACAATTGTATGTGGGTTTTTGTGCTAAACACTCTACAAAAGAGAGCACAAACATCACATCAATATGAATGCACAACGCAGGCAATCTTCAGGTGTCCCACATTTGATCAAACGTCCCAAATTAAAGCTCAAATAATTAAAGAAATGATTGGCCAGGATTGAAAGATTGGAGAGCAGGGCTAGAGATCCTAGAAGCTTCTTTCAGGGCCTATAAATAGGGCCTCCCTCTCACACACACGGGAGTAGTTTTTATATATCTAGTTTTTAGTAATTTAGTCTAGCTGAAATTCGTATTTTCCTTAAATGTAATTTTCCTTTTTCAAGTAATGTAATCAGCTTCTTTAATTAATGAAATTCAGTCTTTAGTGTTTTAAATCTCAATTTTTAAGCTCTCATTTAAAATCATAAGCTCTCTTAATAAGCCTAATTGTCTCAACAAGCTAATAAGTTCATATCAAGCTCTTTCAGTCTATAAGCTGAAATAGAGCTCTTTGAATTCAGTATTAATCTTACCTAAACCCCAAATCAGTTTAATCTATCATGGATCTTATTAGATTAGAGCTTTTGGAAGGGGATCTTAACTTGGAAGAGATCCCAAGGACTTATACCTTAGCTTATTAATAAGCTAAGGAGCTTGTAGCTGCCTTAATTGGTCCCTTTTGTTTAGCTAAAGGATTAAGTAAGTTTCTCTTTTCATTCTTCTCTAATTTCAGTTTTAATTGCTTAGTTTTTGCTTATATGCTTAAAATTGCTTATTTGCTTATTCTCTTTGCTTATTAGTGTTTAAATATCTCTTCTAGTGCTTATTAGTTGTTTGTCCTAATCTGTTTTTGCTTATATAGTTATAGATCATTAGTTGCTAATTTCTGTCATAAAAACTCATAAAATCCAAAAATATTAGTTTAAATAGTTTAGATCTTAGATTAAGGCTTATTCAGTTGTTTAATCATGATTATTAAGTTTGTTTTAAGCTAGTTTTTATCTGGTATTAGTTTTTGTTCATCAAATTTCTCTTAAAAAGCTTTTCTCAGTCCTGTCAAAATGGTAAAGGGGTGTTTGGTTTAGTGCAGTCTCAAAATTGCACTAGCAGTACTAACATAAGTTAGTACTGCTGAACCTTTACACTACCAGTACTAACTAAAAAGTTAGTACTGCCTTCACAAGTTAGTACTGTTAGCTTACATTTCAGTAGAATTAAGTTTAGCTTTAGCTTATTATAGATTTAATTTTAGTTTTAGTTTTCTAGCTTATTTCATTACTTATTACGTTTTCAAAAGTCAAATTGCATCAGCAGTACTTTCAAAAGTACTGCTGAATTTTCACACTAGCAGTACTAACCTCAGTTAGTACTGCTGTGTTCTCAGCTTAATTTAGAACAGTAATTTTAAGATTTAGCTTATCAAATTCAGTAGGATTTTAGTTTTAATATAGCTTAATTTGGTTTAAGTCTTAATTTGAAATTTCTAGCTCATTTACTTAGTTTAATTCAGCTGTCAAAAGTCATAAAAACCTGAAAAATTCCAAAAAACAGTAGGAACTTAAGTAGAGTCTAAATTTGTTAAATTAGCTTTTAAGTCTAGATTTTATAGCTCATTTAGATGGATAATTAGTAGATTAATAAGTTCTTTAAGTTTTAAAGTTTAGTTCTTATTTAGATCTATAGCTTATTTAAGTTTGTGTTTTCTTTGCTTATTGCCTGTAGTTTGCTTATTTCCTATCATTTTCAGTAGCATAAAAGTGTTTAAGCTTTAAATCTTTTCATTTATAGATTAAGCATATCTAAGCTCTTTAGAACTCTTTCCTTTTTAATTTTGTTAGTTTTGAGTTTTCTATAGCTTATTTTCTAAAACCAAGGGATAAGCCCTCCTTTCTGTAACAGTTGAAAGATAAGCTCTTTGAGAGCTTATTTGTGAGTTTCACCCCAAGTAGCTTTTATTAATTTTGTTCCCACTAGCTTCTTTTACAACTTTGCTTCTTTGAGTTTTTCATTTTAAGCACTTTTTAAATTTCACCTTAAATCAGGACTTAGTTTGTCGTCGGGATAGATTCTCAGGGTAGAAAGTGTAACTTTTCGATTTAAATTGTTTTTTCAGATTAGTCCCTCCGTTAGTTTGTTAGGTATTTACACCATTAGTCCTAGTTTGTTTAATTGTTCATTTAAATTTTATTTTTATACATCTTTCCAAATCAAACATTTTTGTTCCATTCAAATCAGGATCCGATCCAAAACGTGGTTTCAATTTCACTAGTCATTGGGGTTATCGACCGGAGTGATTTTATTGCCGGTTTTAAATATACGTATTTTATATTTTATTATTATATATTTTTGAGTAGTGAATTTTTATTCAAAGGGTAAATTGGTAATCTTCTTACTTTCTCATTCTTAAGTATTATAGTATATATATATATTACGTGTGTTTAAAACTGGAACCAACAACGGTGCGAAAAAAAATAATATCCGAAAACACTTCTAGATTCCATAAAAACATCTTACGATATTGTTACCATGCCCACAGAATCATATAAGTACCTATTGTTACGTCGTATCTTTTACATGATGACCTTGATGATTGGCCTAATACTAGGCATTCATCACGTCCGCTTACAACAAGCTTGGCGACTATTATTACATATCGTATTCCGCTTTTCCTTTGAAGTTCTGCATCCATTATTCATTCTGACACTTAGGTTTTTACCCCTACGTCATCATTGTCCTTCATCGTACTGAGCTTGCGCTCAAGCCACCTTTACGATAAGTTTTCCAACATTAATACACGGTAATTCTAATTAGTCTACACTCACTCTCATGGGACTTCATCACAATCGTCAACAAGACTTTCGGCGATGTCCACCCACCTTATCACGTCCTAAATTCTCAATTGGGCGATTACACCCATTCACTTATAACCTAAGCCGTATCATCGACCACATAAAAGCGACATGAACGCTCACCACCCTCTAGAGCACGTAGCACATATAGCACATATTTCACGTAGTTCGCCAGCGATAATCCCGCTACAACACATAATGTCAAACGACAAATCAAAATCAATTAAGAAAACAATAAGCATCCTTGACTTATTGCTCGTTCGACGAAAATCAAAAATTCCAATGTTTATGTACCACGGCCAACATAGTCGACTTGGTCCTATCGTATCGTCTTAAATCCTAGATGACTCAACTTATCAAGTCGAGATAATTACACACATTCCTTTTTTTACACCGTTCGGCTTAAGGCGTTAGCTACTTTGATCGTTCCTCCAGGATGGAAATGGATGCTACCATTCGACTGGAATCTCTAATCTTTTCGCTCTTTCATACG
Organism: Tanacetum coccineum; assembly: GCA_026074375.1. Taxonomy (NCBI): domain Eukaryota; kingdom Viridiplantae; phylum Streptophyta; class Magnoliopsida; order Asterales; family Asteraceae; genus Tanacetum; species Tanacetum coccineum. The sequence continues at coordinate 9,767 of BQNB010142407.1, read as the reverse complement.
AACACGAAGTCGTTACGTTCAGGAGAAAGGATCACTAACCTTAAATCAGGTGTCGCTTAGTCGCCTTTTTCTAATTTCTTGACAGACTAATAGGGTATAACATACAACTATTAACGACCACTACATTCATTTTGGGAAGAAGTTTCTTCCGTCCATCGTAAACATAGGGGGCCTCCACTGCCCAAAAAATTTTGTATCCAAGGTGAAATTACCATTTTACCCCTATTTATCAAGCCATCATTTTCCAAAATTCTATCGCTCTACTAAACTGAGTGTATCTCCTAAACCGTGCGTCCGCAAAAGCCGAAACGACCGCTCAAATCTAAATTTGTTCAATATATAGAACTTACAGTTTTACATATTTAGGTGTTGTTATATGAGTTTTGAACTTATTACTCATTCAAATTCCGGTCTTAATTTTTTTGACTAGTTTTGCCATTTCGGCGATATCTCATTCGTCGGTCGTCGGTATGATTCCATCCGAATTCCTACTGTACTATGAAGGTTTCTATACTCCTAGTCCCTAATTTACAGGGTCCTCATAGACCAAAATATTTTGAAACATATCCAACAAGCTGCTATCCCAAAACAGTCCCTAAAGAAATTTCTGACAAATTTTTGTAGTTTACGAAAATGAACATAATTTGATTTTTTTTGATGCTTTTGATGTGAACAATTGGGGGAGGTGATGGCCCTAAGGAGTATTTCTAAGGTACCTAAATTTTCTTTTGAAAAAGTTATTACAAAAATATGGAGTTATACTCCTTTTCCCAACGGTATACCAGATTTGTCTAGTATTAGAAAAACGACGATATCTCATTCATCCGGAGGAGTTATAATTCTATCCAACTCACCACATGTACGTTAAACATGTACCAACATCTCAATTGGCTTTCCCAGGTGCTGTAAGACCAAAATAATTCACATTAACCACACCTGTTGGTTATAAACTGCCGTAGCATCACATTTCAAAATCCAACCAAACACCATTTTAATTCCTCCAAACGTCAACACAAGGCCATACCCAATGACTTAACACTCTTTCGAACACATCAACTCATGGGTTTCCAGACCCAAACGTTTCAAGACTTACTAAGTAGGGTTCGATACAAGAGGATCAAAACGCAAACACCAACTTTATTCGAAAGTTCCAAAGATAGACGTTTCCAAACGACACGTTACGCGAGAATAAGTTAATAGTCGTTTTCCAAAACAATGAAGGTTCATGGGATGACATATAAAAGTCACACCCCTATCAACTGGAAGATTTCAAAACAACAGGTTACGAAACAACATATGCGATTCAAAAGCAATGGGAAAATATTTGAACTCGGTGTCGAACAGTAAATCACCCAATGGGATCGACAAACTATGACGAATCAACATCATCAAAAGTCGAAAAGTAAAGTCGCGAAAAAGTTTTGAAGATGATCATATAACAACGATGTTTTCATTATGTATCAAAATAATTTTATCATATCGCATCGAAATGTTTAAGGAAATTGAACTCTTCGCAAGAAGCGAATATCAAGATATATATTATCGTATACCATAGAACGAATGCCGTATATATATATATATACTTATATAATCATTACTTATACCAAGTGTATCCCACTTGTCACACACATAATATGCAATTAAAATACCACATAAGGCTTCTAAGGATCGGGGGGGAATTTTAAAAAAAAACCACGGGGGGGGCGGCGCGGTATCGGACATCGGTGAGGACTGTGAAAACATTTCATAAAAACTGTTGTGTCCAATTTTGGTATAATGACTTAGTTCACTACAACTCGTCTCTGGTTACCACTTGTAACACCCCCAAAATAAGATACGCACGCGATATACGGACATTTGGGGCGCTACTTCATAATACATGCACACGAGTCCCAGTAAACGTTCAAAGATACGTTTATAAAACACAATTTCATTTATTTGAAAGATCAGAGTTACATAGGTCCCAAAAGACAGTAGATAATTCTACTTTTACAAGTCTTAATACGACTTCTTCTAAAACATCGTTTTTATTAAACCACACTATTCACCGAGACACCGTCCTTGATATCCGCTTTTCATCCCATCCAAGCCATCATCAGCAACTAACTTGAGATACATGCTTAAAAACGTCAACAAAACGTTGAGTGAATTCATAGAGTTTACAATTAACACATAGAATGCATATTTTGGTTCCACAAAACATCAATAACGTTGCTTTGAGAGTAAGCAAGTTATAACTTTATGATTTCCAACTAAAGAGCTCGTGTACTGAAACTTAACACATTCAATCATGTCCGAGAAGTATGCCACTTCTCCTAATACTAACTACAAAATGTCCGTTTGACAGGGTGGTCACAACTGATTCAAACCTCAAATAGGGTTGTCAAACCCAATAGATCTATTTAATGCATTAACGCTTACCAACACATGGTAACTAACAGCTACACAGCAAAAAGGCATATACTCAGTAGTGAAGGAATCATATTCAATTATTAAAAATAGTCTGCGTTCAATTTCACAAAACAAGCAATATATCCCCCTCGCGGAGTTAAAACATTGAAAACTTTAAAAGCGAGGCTATAAACTCACCTCGATCCAAGACGAAGATCGATTAATCAAATCCAATACGGAAAATCGGCAACGCGATCACGACCTATAATTATGTCGCTTAATTATAATATACTCATAGTATAATCAACGATGCGTTCATCGTAACGGCAAAATCATATATACGTATATATATATATATATATATATATATATATATATATATATATATATATATATATATATATGTATATTCGATAGATTATATCTACATGTGATGAGGAATCCAATTCGAAACTTAGATCTAAAACTACAATATTAAGTTACGATCGTTCTTTTACTTACACGTTACAACACATTATTGAAAACTTTCTATTTTCGAAAACTTTCTATTTTTAGAAAGTTACTATTTTCATAAAGTTACCATTTTTATAAGTATCGCCTTCTAATTTTACTTATAATAATATTCATTTATCTCGTCGAACTTTCGACACTCAACTTGGTTATTAATTACCCATATCGGGATTATGTCCTGTAAGTATACGAAAAGTTACTATTTGATCGAGAACTATTCAGAAATGTATTGTTTTTATACAATATACGTGGTGACATGTCTGCTAAGTCTGCTGTAGAGTTAGTTCAGAGTCCACCACCGTGCCTGTAATCTTAAGTTAGACTCACTGCCTGTATGTCGTAAGTGTTACAGCGGACGGCTAGAGAGAGTGTCCCCCTCCCACACTTCTCGCGTTCCCCCATAGTATAACCCCTCTCTCGCTCCCACTATAACCCCCCCGTTAGCATTCCTTTACTCTCGTTGACCTTTCTATCTACGTTCATGACCGTCCTTTAGACTTAATTGATTTTTTGACTTTTATATAATTATATATATATATTATTATTTATATATATACTATATTAGTATTTGTATATATATATATAAGTAATTAAATCTGACCCGCTCCAAACGACCCGTTATATAACATTTTCATGACTCGGACTCTAAAGAGATTTTATGCAAAACGACATTCCGGACAACTTTTTAGTTTTAGCCGAGACCCGAAACTCGACAGAAATTGACCAAAATGCCCCTGCAAGTTTCTGCAAGAACTAAGACATTTTTGATAAAAATTGCAGACTTTGACCTTGAGTTTTGACCCGTTATTACTGGATTTTAAATTTCGCAAGCCTCGCAGCAAAGTAAAATGTTATTCCGAGCAACTTTCGTGTTTCGCCGAAAGGCTGAAACGGACTCAAAAGTGCTCAAAACAAGCGTTTAAATTTCTAACAGCAACTAATATATTGCAATAGCTGTTGGAACAATTTTCAAGTTTTCAAATCTTGTTTCGCTCTAGATTCTTCGTTATTAGGAGTTAGAAGCTTCATTTTATATCAAAACGATCGTCTAAGAAAGCTCTATCATATTTCACAATCAAAAATCAAATTTCATAAAATCTCGTACCTCGTTTTCCGAGTCAACTTTCTGCTCAGAATGTACATGTTACAAAACACGCCAAAATTCATTTTTGACCCAATTATTCATTCACGGCACATCTAAAATGGCCTATTATCAATATTTAACTCACTTAATTAATTGATAACAACATCTAACTAGATGGCGCAAGATCTCGCGGATTTCATCACATGCAACTAGTATAATCAAATCAAATAAGCGAAACAAACGAAGTAAATATAAAAGAGGAGGCTCACAAGGCTATATAAAGCAAGATCGGACTCAAACAAAACTCGTCTCGTTCCTTTTCTTTTCTAGCCGAAACCCAACAACACTCAACCAACATTTTTCGTAACTTTTTAACAACCCAAGGCTTCCAAAAACACGCCATCTAATGTTTTTATACTTGGTTAACACGCGAAAATATTCAAAACTAGCCCGAATCAAAAGTAGAGAAATACTCAATACATGTGGGATTTTATTACATGAAAACGTAGGCCTTAATGAGAGGATTAATATTTTGTATCTAGATCGTATTGCATGCCGGAAATAAAGCGGTGGTGATGATGTTTGTGGTGTGGTGGTCGGTCGGAAATAGATGGAGGAGAGGGAGAAAGAAACAATTTTTTGTAAAGTTACAAAAGTGAAGCATGTTACCTCTTTATATAGAAGATAAGTTTGGGAGTTTAGCACAAATGGTCCCTTCATCTTTTAAGTCTTGCAAAACTAATACATAAGGATGTTCGTTTGGTTCGTTTATTAACCGACCACAACACTCGTTAATTACTTTCGAACTTATTTTTATTTCGTCTCACTCCATTTTGTTTAAAACATTTAATAAAATGTGTACACTTTAAAAACGCAATCCGGCTCAAGACAAAGAACAAAAGACGACATTCGTAAAGAATTAATAAATTTACGATCTTAAAAATAATAACGAGAGCGTTCGTAAAATTTTTCCGTGCTTAAAACGTTAACGATACAAGTGGTCAACGTTGGATTGCGAAACACCGTTAAAATAAAAATTTCAAATTTTCGTTCGTAATAAGATACAAAAATAATTATTTACGACAAATAAAATTTAAATGTCGGCATTCGCTCACGCGAATTTATAAAATAATAACTATGACGTCGGACTCTCGATCGTCATACGCGTCGTGAAACTCGGGTTGTTACAGGTGCTAAGATACCATATTGGGGGTGCAGAAGATACCAATCCATGACAACACTTAATGAGTCTTTTCCTTAGGGAACTGATTCAAGTAGTGGTCCCAGGTGCTAAGATACCATATTAGGGGTGCAGAAGCTTAAATTTGATTTGAGGCTACATCTAACCAAGTCCTATGATCTACCTCTCTCAAGAGTTAACACACTTGGAAGTGGGGAGGACAACATGAAACAAAAGGAATTGATGGAATTTTGTACCAAACTGTCTGTTAGGGCTCTTGATGTGTGATATAAAAATAGATAGAGTGAATTGGTGAGAAAAAGAAATAAGAGATATAGTGATCTGAAAAATAGAAAGAGAGTTGTGTGATATAAAAAAACAGATAGAGTGAATTGGTGAAAAATAAAAAATGAGAGATATTGTGAGATTAAAAACAGAAAGAGAGCTTGTGAGAATCAAAATTAATGATGGAAATGCTTTTTGGAATGAAATTAGAGTTAATGCTGGCGTTTCAAAGTTAATGCTGCTAAGCATAAACTTACTGCTGCCAATTAACTTGTTTATGGCTGCTAGGCTTGCTACTTTACTGTAGTTAGGGCATAAAGTTAATGTTGCAAGACATAACTTCTCTATATTGGTTAGTTAATACTGTTAGGCTTAACTTAATGCTGCCAGTTTGTTAATGTTGTTTAGGGTGATTTCATAAATACTTCGATTAAGGGTTTCAATCACTTACTCAATCGATTTTACACCTTGATATACTCTCTAATCATAAACCCTAACTCAATTTCATCTTTAATCATCAAAACCCATCACAATGTCGACCCTTAAAGTTTTTTTTTTTTTTTTTTTTTTTTTTTTTTTTTTTTTAAGTTTGTGAAACTTACAATTTGGTTACGTTTTTTAGAAAAACGCGAAGAAAGTAATGGGTTTGACGGCATTATTGATTTTCTGAATGCAAGTTCTATCAAGTATGCGTTAACGGTTAATCCTATAGTATATGAATCATGCATTCAACAATTCTGGGTAACTGCTAAGGCTAAGACAGTTAATGGGGAACGTCAGATACAAGCCCTAGTAGATAAGAAGATGGTGATCATCACTGAGAAGAGTGTGAGAAGTGATCTTATGTTAGAAGATGTTGAAGGGATTGAATGTCTGCCAAATGATGTAATTTTTGAACAACTCACACTCATGGGGTATGAAAATCTTACACAAAAGCTTACATTCTATAAAGCTTATTTTTCATCCCAATGGAAATTTCTTATCCATACAATTCTGCAATGCCTTAGTGCTAAAACTACAACTTGGGATGAATTTAGTAGCACTATGTCGTCTGCCATCATCTGTCTTGCTACAAACCAAAAATTTAACTTTTCCAAGTACATATTTGATCATATAATGAAGAACTTGGAGGGTGGGGTTAAATTTCTTATGTATCCAAGGTTTGTGCAAGTGTTCCTGGACAAACAAGTTGAAGGAATGTCCAAACATAAAGGCATTTATGTTACACCTTCCCATACAAAGAAGATTTTTGCTAATATGAAGAGGGAAGGAAAAGGTTTCTCTAGGAGAATCGCCCTTTTATTTCAAACTATGATGGTTCAAGCTCCAGAAGACATGGGTGAAGATTCAGTTGCTCCTACTGATTCCCATACCACACCTATTATTACTCAACCATCATCATCTAAGCCTCAAAAGAAAAAGTCTAAAAGGAAACAGAGGAAAGACAGTGGTCTTACAGAGCCAATCCTTGATGAAGCTACTAATAAGGAACCTATATCTACCCCCTTCTTGTGATCCACCTCAAAGTGGTGAGGATAGATTAAACTTTTACTGATGATTGACTTATGTACCAAACTCTAAAAGCAGGTTCTTGATTTGGAGGAAGCAAAGACTGCTTAAGCAAAGGAGATTGCTAGTTTACAGAAGAGAGTTAAGCAGTTGGAAAAGAGAAAGAAGTCAAGAACTTCAGGGCTCAAAAGGTTAAGGAAGGTTGGTTCAGCTAGCAGGGTAGAATCCTCTAATGATGTCAGTTTGGGTGCTCAGGAGGATGCATCCAAACAAGGACAACCCGCCTACTTTTACCGATGGAAAAGGGGAGGGAAAAGGGAAGGACTTACGGAAAAAAGGAGTAGTGGAAGGACAACGGACAATAGGTGATCTTGTGCAGTGCAAGAAGTGACCTTGGATTGATGAGACTCAAGAAGGATATGATGAAGAGATGTTGTTTGATATACAAGATGATTTCAAGGTGATTTAAGTTGTGCTGAAAAGTAGTTGTTGAAAAGGAAGTATTGTGGTGTATGATCCAGTTACTACTGCTGGTGAAGTAGTTACTACTGCCAGTGCTACAACAACTGTTGATGAGTTGACTCTGAGAATGATATTAGTTGCCTTGATATCACAATTAGCTTGAAGTGCTTCTGTAGCTGATAACTCAGAATATTTCTTTGGCCTAGTAACTCCATTTTCCCTAATTGAAGGCCAAATGAGTGGACCACTTTCAACATATTCAAGCATCATTCATCCATTTTGTCTATTTAGCATATATAGTTCCATTTTGCTTTTCTAAGAATCGTACATATCCTTTTCCAACATAGGTGGACGATTGTCGGCACCCGAGAGAATTGCTTTGTGTTAGGAATTATGTATACAAGATTTAATTCTAGTTGTTATATAGTTAGTTCTGCCAGTATACTTGTTAGTACTGGTAGAAGAGTTAGCATAGTTAGTACTGGTAGTTCATTATAAGTTAGTACTGGTTATCTAATAGTTAAGTTTGCTTATGCAGAAGTTAGTTAGAGTTTGAGATATGCATGAGATATATTAGGAAAAGATATGCATGATCTTTATAAGCGTTTTGTAAAGCCTATTAGGGTTTCCTTAGTCTATAAAAGGAACCCTATGCATAGTTAGTAGATATGGTTCTACACAGATCAATAAAGATCGATTAACAATCATAGTTTGTAATCTGTAACCTAGGCAGATTCAAGTTATAATATAAAGTTCTTTTGTGCTTCTTAATATTGTTCTTCTTAGCATTATTGATTAGTTTCCGCATAATCAATAGTGTGCAAATCAGTGTTTCATTATTGTTGCTTTAGAATTATCTAAAGGAACAAACCCTTTACAAGCTAAAGGTTAAGATCTTTTCAGTAAACGATCCAACAAGTGGTATCAGAGCTTGTGTGGAAACTCTAAAGAAGAAGAACTCAATTGTAAGATGGCAGAACAAGACACTCCTCCACCCACTATCACAGCAATGAAAATCCCTAACATCAGGAAAGGAGAATATGATATTTGGAGCATGAGAATGCGACAATATGTCTGTCACACAGACCATAACCTTTGGGATGTTATTGTCAATAGAGGTCTAAAAGAAGAGCATGCACCATCTGGAGAAACATCTGCTCCTCCTGCTCCTAAGACTGCCAAACAACTAGCTGCTAAAGGGAATCAGGAAAGAGTTAAGAGCATCTTGCTTTTAGCAATATGTGATGCTAAATCACTCTGGGCTGCAATCAAATCAAGGTTTGGAGGTAATGAAGAATCAAATCAGGTATTGCTTTTAGCAATACCTGATGCTAAATCACTCTGGACTCCTCAAGTTTCACAATGTTGAAGATGCTAAATCACTCTGGGCTACAATCAAATCAAGGTTTGGAGGTAATGAAGAATCCAAGAAGATGCAGAAAAATGTTCTAAAATATCAGTTTGAAAACTTTACTACTGCATCAAATGAAAGTCTGGACAAGGCTTATGATAGGTTCCAAAAACTCATAAGTCAATTGAAGGTTCATGGTGGTCCAATATCAAAGGAAGATATCAACCAAAAGTTTTTAAGAAGTCTTCCTCCTTCATGGAATCAAATTGCTATAATCATGAGAAATAAGTCAAACATTGATGAGATTGATATAAATGACCTCTACAACAACCTTAGGGTCTATGAAGATGAGATGAAAAGGTCTTCAAGTTCCACTTCTACTTCTTAGAACTTGGCATTTCTTTCCTCTGAGAACACTAGTAGTACTAATAAAGTTAGTACTGCCAGTGGAGATTTTAGGGTTAGTACTATTGGAGGAATTAGTCAAGTTTCATCTACCCCATGTGCTCATGATGTAGCGTGCTCTTTCTTTGCACAACCAACAACCAGTCCTCAACTTGAAAATGAAGATTTTCAGCAGATTGATGAAGATGACTTGGAAGAATTGGATCTTAGATGGCAGGTGGCTATGTTGACTGTCAGAGTGAAGAAATTCATTCAGAAGACAGGAAGGAACTTGGATTTCAAAGAAAAACAACATGTTTCTCTTGATAAATCAAAAATTGAGTGCTACAACTGTCACAGAAAAGGGCACTTTGCAAGGGAATGCAGATCTAGAAGGAATCAATGTGACAACCATGATTTGGGCAGGTTAGTCAAACCATTAGTATTGACTTATGTGCCTGTTGCAATATATGATGTATGTGATTTTGTGTGTTTATATGATTTATGTGGTTATGTGAGGTACTGGTAATCAATCTATTGAGTGTGATCATCTCAATGAGATTGGAATGGTGGTAAAATTGGTTGAGTTCATTTCGTTCACTTTTGAGTGA
>BQNB010142406.1:0-17142 GCA_026074375.1 Tanacetum coccineum | reverse complement strand
AAAAGACATTGTTGTTGCAAACTTTGCAAATTTTATAGGATCTCATTAAGGTTTTGATTGTAGCATGGTTCCGGATTAGACATGATCGGAATTTGCGGTGGACAATTATAACCAATATGAGCACCTTTCCCACAAGACTTACAAGTATCGTTGACAAAAGATATCGTCTAACGAATCACCACACTCGTAACAACAATTGTAGTTAATTTGTGGAGGACTTTGTGAAGAACTGGGGTCCTGTTTTACAACGAATGGCTCTTGAGGAGCATTAACAACGTTGGTATTGTCGTCGAATGACTCGGAAGTATCTTGAAGGAAAAGTTCCTCCAATGTCTTTCGTATTAGAGCACATTGTCGACAATCTAGACCATGAACCGGGTCTCCACAATCGAGACAATTTTTTTCAAATTTAAGGGGTCGTTGAGACGATTCGGGTATTGGAACAAGAATCTTGTCTTCAAGACTCCCTTTCGAACAACCACAGTTTGAAGTGTACAAAGCTCCACAAGACGAGCATTCTTTAATCGCGTAACTCGGATTCAAACGATAATCGAATGACGTCATAAGAATTAAACGTAAAGAGGGATAAGAAAAGAATTAAATGATACGAAGAAAAAGAAGATTATTTTTGGTTTTTCGAATTTTTTAAACAACATATTTTACAAATGGACAAAACGAGATAAGACAACTTAAACCTGATAATCAGCAAGCTTCACGGTAGCTCTTTGAAAGAAAAACTCACAAAGGAGCGGAGGAGAGGGATAGCGCGAAGCTTATTTCTCCTTTCGGGTCGTAGTTCGTTGGAACAACCCTCCTTATACCCCTCTTGTAGTTTGTCTAACTTTCAAAGGTGAGCCGTACCTCGCAAGTGACACAAAAGGCAAGTTTTTGATCTTTGGTTCGAGAATTTATTGATGATAATACTTTAGTAAAAGTATTATATAATTGATGAATTTTATTTCTCGATTAGGACAATGTTTTATAAATTTTGGTTTTTTCTGTTTTATAAATTTAAACTATAAGAAATAGAAAAATATTTTTGTATTTTTATATTTTTAATAACAAAAATAACTTCACAAGGAAGGATCTTCAAACACAAATCTTTAAACGACAAACGATAATCGTGCACACCTCCCCGGCAGCGGCGCCAAAAAATTGATACAAATTAATATATACTTATATATATATATATATATATATATATATATATATATATATATATATATATAATATTAATATATATATATAAAATTAACATATAAGCAAATACTCAACCAAACACCTTTAGCCAAGGTTTGGTCAAGAGTTCACAAAATAAAACATATATGTAACCGGAAGTATGATTCCCGGGTCGTTATGTCCCAACGACGCTTAAATGGAAAATCAAATAACAGATTGATGATTGATGTTTGAATATAACAAAGGTATGATTGATTTTTCTATTTCTAAGATTAAAAATGCAAAAACAAATTAATTAAACCTAAAAACGAAAGCTAAATAACTTAAAACCTAAAACGGGCACGAAAAACGAGGATCAAAAACCTAAATTTTGCAATTTTAACCCTAGAACAATTTTTAAACTAAAATTAGATTCTACTTGACTGAAAACGAAGTTTAAAAAAAACTAGACTAAAAACGGAGTTCGTTTGGACCAAAAACGAGTCAAGACAAGAACGGGAACGAGTCCCGTTCTTTAAAAAGTGAAATTTTGTAAAAATGACCCTACACAAAAACTAATAATCTTCCTAGAAACTATATGACAAAAGAAATTTTTTAAAAAAAGTTTATATTTTTCTGATAATTATTTTATTTTCTATGAATTTTTTAAACTTTTAATGAAAATAAATTATAAAAAATACTAAACGTGTATAAAAAAATCTGGAAAAATCACATAAAATAGCTTAAAGTATGACAATCCTAAGAAAATTAAGAAAAACCACACAGCTTATTGGATAAGCTGCGAAATAAGCCCCAACAGCTTATTAGGCTTAAAGGCCAAAAAGCCCTTAAATACCAAAGCGCCCAAAGGTCTAAAAGAAAAGAACCAAGGGCGCAGCGGTAGTGTGTGTTATGTTAAAAGGTTGAGAGTGGTAGAGGTCGGGGGTTCGAGCCCTAGCTCACCCCTGACTTCCACTTTCCCTTTTATTTTATTTTTCAAAAATTTTTTACACAAACTTTTTAAGCACTTGAGAATAAGCTTTTTTCTTAACTATGAATTTTTGTGAAAGTCACTAATAAGCACGTAAATAAGGTAAACAAGTTAGCTGATTGCTAAACTAAGCTTAAGCCACCAAACTCTATTTCTTTTTGTATTTTTAGCAAAGATAAGCAAATGGAAAAGGAAGAAAAGCTAATGCAGGCCAAGAGACTGCCTTAATAAGCAACTAGGGACAAAAAATTAGCAATTGGAACAAGCCAAATAAGCTGGGAGATTGCTGAACAACAGACAGATTGCTTAAAATGACTAAAGGGGCTTAAAGGCTTATTCTTTTTTTGCCTTTTTAAACACAAATAAGCTAGGGAAATAAAAATAAGCAAATACATATATGAAACTAAACTTATCAACAAATAAGAACAACAGTGATCAAGGAAATCAAACTGAAAAGCTCAAATAAGCTCAGCAGTACTAACTTTTAAGTTAGTACTGCTAGCTAAACTTTTAAGACTACTAGGCCAATAACAAGGGAAATAAGCACAAAGCAGAAAGAAATAAACAAACTAAGAAATCACAAACACTTAATAAGCACTTAAGTACAAAATATAAACAAGAAATACAAACAAATAAGCACAAATGACCAATCCAGCACCAGGGCAAATTACTAAGCTAAACAGCCTATGGGGGCATAATTGAGCTTAAAAATAAGCACTAATAATGATTCTAAGGGAATAAGGCTTATAGGCCCTTGAAGATTGGCCTATGGGCTTCTAAGAACAGCAAACTCTAAGGAGTTTGAACTACTTATAAGCCAAGGGATTGGCTTATGAAAAGGCTTAACACACTCAATGCATACTGAGTGTGTTTAGCTTAAGAGGCAAAAGCCTATATGCAGGTTTAAAATTGAGCCAATAAAACATGCTAAAAATAGAAATAGATGAAATATGGCCATAAGAAAAGTTTATACACAAAAAAATAAGAACTTAAAAACAATTTTAACTTGGTTAAAGCTTAGATTGAAAATTGAACTTTTTGAGACTAAAAATAATTTTGACAGGAAGACTTAAACCAATACTTACCAAAGAACTCTTAAATGACTCTATGTTGCTGAATAAAAAGAACCAAAATCAAGTAGCTTAAGGACAACAAAAGGCTCTTAATCAACTTATGAACAATTAAGCTGATATACCAGTCTAAAATTCAGCAGTTTTAAGCATGGAATTCAAAAGGCATTACAAATGAATTTTAAACTCTAACACCCTTTCAAAACAGATGTATACTACTTAAAATAGCTATTTGAAACTGGCTTAGTAACCTCAACCCATTACAACTTTATTTTTGACCCATTTTAGGTTTGTGCCAAACTGTAACATCCGAGAATTTTCGGATTTTTAAAGGAGATATAAGTTATTCCTAGGTGGCATTATCAAAAACAAGCAGCTAAACCACGTTTTTATTATTCGGACCCTAAAGCAATTTGATGTAAAACGACATTCCTGACAACTTTTTAGTTTTGACCGAGATCCGAAAACAGTCAGAAGGTGACTGAAATGTCCTCGCAAAATTTTGAGCACAACGCGTGCCGACCCAAAATAATTAAATAAATTTATTTTATATTGTTAATCGAAAACGTTTGTTAAAAACGCAATTATTGAAGTTAAAATTCATTTTACGGATAAAGTTTATCGGAAAAATATATAAATGAATAACAAACATTTTAAATAAATATTATGAAACAATTATGAAATAAAATCGTGTAAATACTCATTTTTATTGGAAAAATGATTCGGAAAACAACGGCGCAAGTTTCGCGCGTCGAATCATTAGTTAAGTCGCCCAAACGAGTCTCGAACCGCTTTTTATCAAAAGTATAATAAAAAGTTACACTTTTAACCCTCAACTATTATACACTTTCTAATTCATTTTAAAAGTTTTATATATAAATAAAATTTATAACTTTTTATTTCATTATTACATAATAAATACACACACACATACATATAATGCTCTCATCTCTCTCTCTCAAATTCCGGCCACCCTGCCTCCGCCGGCCACCACGTCGCCGCCGCCGGAAAACTTTTCCGGCGGAGTTTTCCGGTGAAGTCCAAAATGGTTCCTCGTCGCCCGATCTATCCGCTCATCTTACTCACTCTCCGCCACTCGCCCTTTTTCCTCCCCCACCTCAGCCGCACACCAACACCACCACCATCACTACACCAGCACCACCTCCACCATCGTCACCCCATCGACCACGCACCACCATCCCCGCCACCACTGCTGTACACCACAAAGGGTGCGTCGGGTTCGGGTCAGACCCGACAAGGGTCCGTTTGGTTTTATTTATAAACCGATTAGGGTGCGTTGGTTCTTGTATAAACAAAAGGGTGCGTTTGATTTCCACCAGTCGGGGTGTGTTTTGGTTTCGATAAAAACACCACTAAGGGTGTTTGTTTCGCTGTGTTAACAGCAGCACCTCAAGGGTGCGTTCGGTGTAATACCGCCACCACAAAGGTGCGTTTGGGTTGACATACACACAACAGGGTGCGTTGGGTTTATTGAAGCAGCCACGGGTGCGTTTGGTTTAGTAAAACCACCCGAAAAGGGTGCGTTTGTTGTGGGACAGCCACCACCCGAAGAGGGTGCGTCCGGTTGTGGGTTAGCACAAAAAGGGGGTGTTCATTTGGGGGTGGCAGCCACCGCCCTAAGGGGTGTTTGTTGGCTGTGGGTTTCACCACAGTGGGGTCCGTTTGGTTTGTAGCAAATTAGGGTCCGTTTGGTATTATGGCAGCCAAACGGGGGTGTTTGGTTTGGGTTTGGCACGAGTAGGGTGCGTTTGGTTTTGGTTATAAACGGGTAGGATGCGTTTGGTTATGTATTTAACAACAAAGACGTGTTTGGGTGAGCAGATTTACCGTAAGGGTATGTTTGGGTTAATACCAATTTACAATAAATATACAGCGGACACAAAATAGGTTGCGTTTGGTATAGTGGCAGAAATAGGGATGTTTGGTTTTGGCAGAAATACGCCATACAGGGACGCGTTTAGGTGATGCAGTTTCTATTAAGGGTTCGTTTGGTTAATGAAATGATTAATAAAAATTATTACAAGGTTTATAAATATTTAAAAACCGGATATATAAATTGGTGGTTTATAATGGTTAAATAAATGTAAATTATATTATTTTGTTTAGAATAGATATAATAACATATATATATTATATCTGGAACACGCAGACATTTGAAATATTGAAAAACGAATGATGTCAATATATACTGATTTAAGGATAACGTCGAGTTTTACGAATATGGAAAACATTATATAACCGAAAATGTCATAATGAATATATATTATATATATAATTATATATTATAAAATATATATATATATATATATATATATATATATATATATATATATATATATATATATATATATATATATTTCAATATTTAGTAACGTTTTGCTAAAACTCATATTGTTTTATAAACGGATAAAAAGGGACCAAGATTATATTTTAAAGATACATTAATTTGTATTATACGATAATCCGACCATCGAACAAAAACTATTACTTTACAATGATGACGATTAGTTTAGGACGTGATTCGTCGAAGGAAACGAAATATAAGTTATAAAATATTTTTTTATAGTTTAAAAGTATCAGCTATGGAGGTACCTTATATTTGATTGTAAAAGGCTTTACAAACACTGTTTAACTTAATTGGTAATCTTAAAACGTACGATTACGTTTATACAGGAACTTTTTATTTATTTAATTAAGTGGTGATTTCAGAAAACGAGTCAAACTAATTGGTTTAATTAATTATTCACACTTATTATATAATACCTGCAAGGTATATTATACTTTTCATTAATCTTTGGATTGTTTGTCTTTATGAGTTATATAAGGGTTATTTTTCACATGAAATATATACGGAATATATTACACGCTTTGGGTTTATTTTCAATTTATTTATTTAACCAACCACCAAACTATTACAACTTGGGAATCTAAATCTTTATCAACGGGTCGCGTTGATGTGAATTCATCGGGGAGGAACCCAAAATATATTATCCTTGTCTAGTGGATCTTAGACGTTAAGTTTAGTTGCAACTTTCTCGATCGAGCCGCTTCGTCTTCGTTCGTATTGTGCATATTTTAGATGCCTATCTGCAATCGTTCTTCATCATCATGTGAGTTCATAACCTCACGTTTTATCCTTTGAAGTTTATAAACCCCGCGAGAGGGTGGGAATACATGCTTGTCTACAAACTTTTACTTTGTGTTATCTTATAACAATGGTGATTGATTTTAAAGGATAGTATGAATTTCATAACCTCACTTTACTCGTTTTGGTATGGTATATATTTTTTTGGGATGAAAAATATGCATCGTTTTTTAAAATGGACACAAGTGGATCAATTTTATATTATGATTATGTGTTGCCTAAGTAGCATAACCAAGTTGAGCCCCCTTAATCAAAACGTCAATTGCATAGGTGTTTTAGTTGTGATTTACATTATTGAGCGAGAAAGTTATAAATAGATTTATTTGGCGAACGTCTATCCCCGTTGGGTTTACTAGCTATCACGGGAAGAACGTTATAGCATGTCGAATTGGAGATGTTTCGGGTTTGACTTAATCGGGGCAGGAAATTGCAATATATATTATGGCAAGAAGATCGTCGGAGCTTCAGTCGTCATGAGCTTAGGTAAAACGTAATAGGGTCTCGTGATGTTTGCATTTGTTGTTCCATCACGGGAAGTTTATATGTTGGTGATAGTTGCAGTTTGCTTTATCACGGGGAAAATCTTGTGGTCCTATATTATACGTTTTGGTGACTATTTGGAGATTTAAATGGTCTGGCATGTTTTGCAACTGTTGATTTTAGAAATCATATATATATTTTGAAAGGACATTTAAGGAATTAAATGGTCATATATACTTTGGAAACCTTTGGGTTATTATTCATATCTAAACTAACCTATGAACTCACCAACTTTATGTTGACGTTTTTAAGCATGTTTTTCTCAGGTGAATTAGATGCTTGGATTATCTGATGTGCATTGGAGTCTAAATTGGCAAGATTTCATAATTTGATTTCTACAAATGATCAAATCTCGTTGTGTCGCTTTCAAGCTTTTCATTGTGATGCAATTATGGGACAACTATTATTTTGATTTCAGAAAATCAACGAGATTGTTTTACAAACGACACATTTAGAGGTCGTTCTCTTGTATCTAGCGCTGTGTATTATGAAGTAGCACCCCAAGTGGTATTCCGCTGCGTTGTATATTTTTGGGGGTGTTACAGATTGGTATCAGAGCACTGGCTATAAAGAACTAGGTTGCATATTTTACCCTAGACTATAGTCGTTTTCACAAACATTGCATCACATCAAACATTTTCAAAGTGCATACACGCTACTTGCTTATGTGCTTACATTACGTGCTGCATTAAGTGCTTACGTGACATACATATATGTAATATATATGCTTACATCTTTTGCGTATATCGCACGTTTATTTATATAAGAGTTATTTATTCGCGTATATCGTACGCTTATTTATATAAGAGTTATTATATAAATACCAGAATATTTTTAAGACATTGTGGGTTGCACAATGGTCTCATTCTACTCGTCAGACATTGTGAGTTGCACAATGGTCTCAATTATACCTCAGACATTGTGAGTTATACAATGGTCTCATTTTACTTCTTAGACATTGTGAGTTGCACAATGGTTTCATTTCGTTCTCAGGCATTGTAAGTTAAACAATGGTCTCTAAGGACATTATTTTTCTTCATAGCTTTATACTATATTGTATTACACGAAGACCGTTATAATTTTTGTTTACATGGAATTATGTATGAATCTAAGTATTACAAGTCTTGTATGGGCGGGACTTGTAATATGAGGATTGATATGATAATTGCTATGTTGACTGATTCATAATAACCTTCACCTTATTTACTTTAACTGAGTACTCATTAACTATCTTGAACTCTATGTCGATCTCGCCTGATTGTTTTATTCCCGGTCTCCGAAGACGAGTTTTAAACACTCGTCCCATACTCATTAGAGAACATGCAACGTCATGTCATCCACCACCTTGAAGGTTGTGTGAGTACGCCTATTGTATCAGAAATTATTATGTAGGATGATTTATAATCTTTTTATTTGAAAGGATTAAGAGGCCTCTTCATTTAAATAAAAAAATTGTAAATCACCGAACCATAAGTTTATCAATTCATTATTTACATAAATTAGGATGCTTCTTTATGTAAATAATAAATTATAAATGAGTGGGCTTAATGGTATCCAATATGACACGGTACGAACTCGAACCCGATATTCACTGGAATCCGTTGAAAAGGTCTAGAAACACAATCGTGCCTTACCACTCAGCAGAATCTTAAGGTCTCACTTGGAACTACCTTATCTCATTCTTAAGTTATTACTTTTGCCGTTACAAATCTTTACGATCATGAACTGTTGGTGGAGCTAATAGACTTGTACACACATGAACTAATGGAGTTGATTCATCCTTGAACTAACGACTAAGTGCCATATTTCACAGTCTATCGCATAATCTCTCCCGCGAGCTCCTCCCATTTTTTGAACTTTATACTGGGGATATTGTTTCTTGAAATATCATCACTCTCCACATCTCATCACCGTTTGTTATAGTCACTGTTGTTATGGTTGCTGTTGTTGGGTCCTGGAGCCGTCCACTAGTGCGAAGACTTAGTTCGCGATACATCCCAGCTTATACAACTTTATCCAATAGGTAATGCAACCCTTCTTGAACCAGACAAACACCTATTGACGAAAGAGATAGTCGAACTATTCGTTACGGGCCAATAGTACGAAGACTTAGGTCGCGATACATCCTAGTACTGTCAAGTACGTTGGATACCTACATCCATAAGCCTTGTAGATGTAAATCATCAAACATTACAGATAGCAGAAACTAGACATTGCCCGTAAACAGTTAAAACTTTACACAGACACACTCACACGACTACACTTTTCCCTTCGACGCTTTCACTATTAAAAAACTTTCCTTATAACGCGTGCATATCAGTCATAAGACCTGTAATGATATTTTTTTTTCTTGAGATACTCATTTTGATGGATTAAATATCCTGGTCAAACCTAGCCAAAATTTTTAGCATATTGAGAATTGTCGAAACATCGAATTTTGCTGAATAAAGTTATCAGCGTCTTGTTTAGAACTGGTTTATAAAATCTTAAATCTTTTCTTGGTCACACAATCGGTTAACGCAAATTAAATCTCGGGACGAGATTCCTTTAAGGGGTAGGTACTGTAACAACCGGCAATTTTCGAAATATTAAATGACTATTTTACCCTTTGACTTTTTGAGTCCGACGTGACTTTTGGCTTTTGATATTTTATTGTCTCATAAAAACAATTACCGCGTAACCGGTAAAATTTTCGGAACATATTTTAAATAATAAATCATATTTATTATTTCATACATCATGTACAAATTATGTTTTAAACTTATTTGACTTGAAAACGAAAAGATATATATGTTATTCCTAAGCTGACTTATAAAAAACGACCCACTAAATCACGTTTTCATGACTCAGACTCTAAAGCAATTTGATGTAAAACGACATTCCGGACAACTTTTTAGTTTTGCCCGAGACCCGAAAACAAGCAGAAAATAACCGAAATACTCTCGCAAAATTTAGAAACGAGAACAACGCGTACCGACACAAAAATAATTAAATTATATTTAATTATCACTTTTTATTAAATAAAAATATTTAATAAATTATTTAACATTTTATTTAAAAAAACATTTGTTATAAACGCGAATATTCGAGTCAGTTTTATTTTTACGGACAACGCTTACCCGCGATACCCAAATAAATAACAAACATTTTAAATATATTTTATAAAAACATTTATAAAATAATAGTCATGTAAATACTCATTTTTATGGGAAAAATCATTTGGAACGCAATGGCGTAATTGAATCGTCCGTTAAGCCATTCAAACGAGTCCCGAACCGTTACGTATCAAAACTATACTATAAAGTTACAAAATAGACCCTAAACTATGGGGACTTGCCACTTTCCTTTTTATATAAATATCAAACTTTACATTTCATTTTCATTATAATTATAAAACACACACACATACACATTTAACTCTCTCTCTCTCTCCCTTTTATTTTCGGCAGCCATCTCCGGCCACCGTCACCACCGTCGCGCCGCCGCCGGAAAACTTTTCCGACGGACTTTTCCGGCGAACACCAAAGTTGATTCTTGTCACCCGATCTACCCGTTCATCATACTCACTCGCCCTCACTCGCGTTTTTCCCTCCCCCTCCTCTCCGGCTGCTGTCCCACGCAGCCAACACCACAGTGACACCACCCACGCGCCACCATCATTATAACCATCACCACCCCGCTGCCTCCCCACACCGAAACCACCACCCCCACTGTCACCACAATCACTTCGACCACCATGAAAGGGTGTGTCGGGTTGGGTGGCCACCACCCACCAAGGGTGCGTTCGGTTTGTGTTTGCACCGGAAATGGTGCGTTTGATTTAGGGACAGCCGGGGGAAGGGGCGTTTGGATTAGTTTTGTAACACGGAAATGGGTGTGTTTGTTTATGTGGTTCTCACCACCGTAGGGTGCGTTTGGGGTGGCAGCCACCACCACGGGGTGCGGTTGGGTGGCAGCCACCACCATGAGGTCCGTTTGGCTTAGTAGAAAACAAATAGAGTGCGTTTGGTTGGGTCAGCCACACAATAGGGTGCGTCGGGTTTGGGTTCACAGCCGGGGGCTGTTTGGCTTAGGACGGTCCAAAGAGGAGCGTTTGGTTTTGTGGATTACACTCCGTTAGGGTGCGCTTGGCTGCCGTGACAGCCGTGAGGGTGCGTTTGGCTGCCGTGACAGCCTATAGGGTGCGTTTGGTTGGTTGGTTAACAATAAACTAGTAAATATATTTTAAGATTTTATAAATATAAAATCTCAACATAAATGGTGGTTTAAATTGGTTTAATAAATACTTTGTTATTATTTTCGTTTTCGTATTTATAATAACGATAAGGGTGCGTTTGATTCATATGAGACGACAAATGAAAATAACATAAGGTTTTATAAATATTTTAAAACCGGATATATAAGTTGGTGGTTTAAAAGGGTTAAATAAATATGACAATTATTTATATATTTAGTGTAGATTATAATAAAATATATATACAATATGATTTTATCTAAAAAAAACTGCGAGTGTTTGAAATATTCCCGTTAACAATTACAACCATATATTGAATATGGGAAAACGTCGAGTTTTGCGAAAAATGGGAAAAAACGATATATAAACGGGGAATCATGATGAATATTTACTAAAATTTCTATATTTACGATTAACTGAAACTGCTATTATTCTATAAACCGATAAAGGAACTAAGTTGTATTTTAAAGATGTATTAAAAATATAACTGTATAATAACCTGACAACGAATAAAAACTATACGTTTACAAATGAGGTAACGATTTTAGCCACTATCCGTCGATAAGACGAAAGATTAATTTATAAAATATTATATTATATTTTATAATTGCCAGCTAAAAGATAACCTAATAATTGTTGTGAAAGGCTTTACAAACATCGTTTAACTTAATTGGAAATCTTAAAACGTACGTTACCGTTTATACAAGAACTTTTTATTAAATTAAGTGGTGATTTCAGAAAACGAGTCAAACTAATCGGTTTAATTAATTTTACTCACACTTATTATATAATACTTGTAAAACATTATATACGTCACACTAATCTTCGGATTGTTTGTAATTAGTATATAACTCACGGTATGAGTTATATAAGGGTTTATTTTTCATAAGTAATATATAAAGAATATATATTACACACTTTGCGTATATTTTCAATTTATTTATTTAACCAACCACCAAACCATTACAACGTTAAATCTAAATCTTCATCAACGTGTAGCGTTGATGTAACCATTCATCGGGAAACCCAAATATATTATCCTAGGCTAGTGGATCTTAGCCGTTAAGATTAGTTGCAACTTCTTGATCGAGCCGCTTCGTCTTCCGTTCGTGTTGTGCATATTAGATGCCTATCTGTCGATCGTTCTTCATCATCAATGTGAGTTCATAACCTCGCTTTTCAATCTTTTGAATGTTTATAAACCCGCGAGGGGGAATACATGCTTGTCTGCAAACTCTTTACTTACTGGGTTATCTTATAACAATGTGATTGTTTTTAAAGGATATTATGAGTTTCATAGCCTCACTTTTACTCGTTTTAGATAAATGTTTTATATATTTTTGGGATGAAAACATGCATTGTTTTTATAAATGGACACAAGTGGATCAATTTTATATTATGATTACGGGTTGCCTAAGTAGCGATAACCCAAGTTGAGCCCCTTTATCATGAACTGTCAATTGCATAGATGTAGTTGTGAATTACATTATGTGAGCGCGAATGTTATGAATAGATCTATTTGGGAAACGACCTCCCCGTTCGGGTGACTAGCTATCACCGGGAACGAACGTTATAGCATGTCGAATTTGGGATGAAGATTTGCTAAAAGACTTGTTGAAAATTTAGAGCTGAGTAGGAAAAGAAGGAAGGGTTAAAAATACAAAGAAAGAAGAATGCTAACTTAATTTCATTGGATAATACTCAAGCTATGATGGAGGCAGATTATGAGTTAGCTCAGAGACTACAAGTAGAATAACAGGGAGAATTGACTATTGAAGAGAGGTCAAGATTGTTTGTAGAGTTAATAGACAAAAGGAAGAAGCACTTTGCAAAGCTTAGAGCTAAAAAGATCAGAAGAAAACCACCAACTAAAGCACAAAAGAGGAATCAAATGTCTACATATATAAGAAACACGACTGGATACAAAGACACTCAGTTGAAGAACAAAAGTTTTGAAGAAATTCAGATGTTGTTTGACAAAGAAATGAAAAGGGTGAATTCATTTGTTCCTATAGATTCAGAGGTGGTGAAAGGCAGTGGAAAGAAAACTAAAAGCAGTAGAAAGGAAATAGTTAGTAAGAAAAGAACAGGTGAAGAACTTGATGAAGAAAGTGTCAAGAGGCAAAAACTAGAGGATGATGTAGAAAAGGCAGAACTTCAACTTTGTTTAGAGATAGTTCCAAGAGATGATGAAGCTGTCAATGTTGAATCATTAGCTACAAAATATCTAATAGTTTGACTGGAAGACACACATTTTTCTGCAGAAGACAAGAGTATTTATCAGATCAATCAGGCAGATGAAGTGAAAAAAGTACAGAAATTTATGCCAATGCTTGATGATTTTGACAGACAAGATGTGTTAGATCTATACAGGCTGGTAAAGAAAAGATTTGAAACAGCAAGCCTAGAAGGATATGACAGATTACTTTGGGGAGATCTTATAACTTTATTTGAGCCAAGTGAGGAAGATGAAATCTGGAAAGCTCAACAGGACTACACATTGATAAGCTGGAGGTTATTTGATTCATATGGAATTCATTTACCATTGACAGATACTGGAATTACAATTCACATGCTGGTAGAAAGAAAGTATCCTCTTACATAAGAAATGCTTTCAAGGATGTTAAGTAGAAGACTAGAAGTTTATCATGAGTGTGAAATGGCTTATGAACTTCTCAGATTTACAAGATCACAACTTAAGAAGTAAGAGTGCACACACATTGAAAACATCCTCATTTGAGGAGTTAAGAAGATTTTATTGAAGAAACTTGATGATTAATGTGATGAATATCAAGTTTAGGGGGAGGATTGTTAGGAATAAAAGGCTTCTTAACTGTTACTACTGCTGGTTCAAGTTACTGCTGCTAGTTATAAACATTACTACTGCTGGTTGTAGTATTTCTACTGCTGGTGAAGATTTGCAGGAAATATTCTAAGCATTACTACTACTAGTTGGTAAAGAATACTAACAGGGAGCGATTAATAGTTACAATTGCTTGAAGAGTTTCATGCTGTCAGTATTATAAGTAGTACTGGAGATTTATATGTTATAACTATGCCGATGTAGATAAAGATAGGAGATATTTTAGGAAAAGATATATATGTATAGAAAACGCGTTGTAAGCCCATTAGGGTTCCTTGGTGTATAAAAGGAGACCCTAGGGCATGTAGGTTAGTATCTCAATATCTCATCTTCATATATCATCTAAAAATCATTTTGTTATAGCTTCAAGGTTTTGTATAACCCTAACACTATTAAGAGTGTTCGTATTAATATATTGAGGCTGAAAGTTTGGTATTATACAATCTTGTTTGTTAACGTTTTTATTTCTATTCCATCTAGTATCATAGACTAGATTCCGCATAGTCTTTGATATATTCGATCAAAGTTTCTATCATAGTTGTCTTGGATTTATTCAATACAACTAAGCCTTTTACAAGCTAAGCCAGATCTATTCAAGTGGGATCAATAAATGATGCTATAAAATAGACATTATTTGATGTCATCAAATATCCCCCCACTTGAATCCTACTTGTCCTCAAGTAGTCTTTAGAAATTTACAAAAATGTATCCTAAGGATATTTTCCGTTAAAGCAGTATTTGATCTATATACAAGTACACAACCAAAACCTCACGAAGTAGGAATATGAAAACACTCAAATTACTCAACTAATCTATTGGTAACTTAACTAATCTCGCTCAATTCCTCCGTCCGTGGATGAGTATTCTATTAATAAGCTTGGCAAGGATATAACACAACTCCACCGCTAAAGCTAAGTAGTAACAAGTTATAAAGGTAAGATAATTGACTATATTAGAAGGTGAAGGGTTAATTAACACTTAAACCAATCTTTATCGTACCGAAAATTCCAAGAGGAGCGAAAAGACCACACATAACACACCCGTAACGTCAAAGACACATGTACTGCTCACTATCCAACCTCGAATAAGCTACAGAGTAGGAAAAGAATAGTATTTGATAGGAATATGGATCTTCTAACTTTCACCAATAGTAATAAACCAACAAGGTAGCTGAGACATGCATACATGGCCATAACGACAGAATAGACATGCACGCTCGATCACATCCTCATTCGCGTAAAACCCATGGTTAATGATTATAAAAGGAAAATAAATTGTTGTTAAATAAAAATTATGAACAAATATATTAAGTCTAAAATACAAGTTGCTAGACACTTTTCCCCGACCGTTACCATGATAAAGACACAACTATTTACAACGTCTTGATCATAGATCAAAAACAACAACCTAAGTTGGCGTTCCTGTAACGGTCAACTTCCCAAACATCCCATACTTTACATACTTTACAAGGCAAGTGGCGATATCTTCCACTTTATACAATACTCTACATCGTCGATTTGTATCAACGAATAATCGATCCTTCGTGTAATTCCTTTGGTAGTTGAGAAATGATTATCTTCAAACTTTCTTTCTCTTTTTCGTAGCGATTTTTCTAATTTTTTTGATTTTTTGTTATAAATACTATTCTACGAAACTCGGTGTAGTTTCACCATCTTCACGATCATAATAATTTCAGATTATTCCTTCGATAATTCTTTCATTCTTCGGACGCACCATTAATTGCGATGGTAGTAAAAATACATGAGTTTTAACTATAATATACCTTCCCATTTGCGATGTGCAAATTTCTTCCAACCGTACCAAAATAAACACAAGACTCGGGAAATACAAACTTTACACTTTAAGCAACTAGAAACTGTAAAATAAACTTAATCTAACAGGGTAGGCTAAGGTGTAAAGGTGTAACGAAACAAATAATTGGTGTAGTTCCTAAAGGATTGGCTCTACGGGTTGTTCTAGGGGTATCTTACTCTTAAAATGAGAGTAAACAAAGGGTTTAAACGGGAGGTTACTAACCGGTGAAGTTAGTTAATAAGCAACATGTAAAGGTGATTTGTGTGTAATCATAAAATTTACCAATTTAAACAAGGGACTCCAATTAAATCAATAACACTCATTATTGTGGTCTCGAGTGATATACCAAGCCAAGTTCTAAAGTCTACAACACCACCGACACACTCATATTTTATGGAATTTGGGTAAACATTTGGAAACGGAAAGGTTAAATCCTCACAATATCTAACTAGGGTTTATTGTGTGCGGGTTATGTAACATGTAATTTCACAAAAGTATGCTTGAAATTTTTTTAAATTTGAGAATAATTTAAGCATTCTAGTGTGAAAATAGGACAAGTAAACATTCTAATTCCACCCCCCATTTGAATTATACAACGTCCTCGTTGTATATATAAAGCATTAAATACGGGAATTTAAAAAGAATTAGAATGAGAAACTCTCCTGATATTTGCTTGATAGATTCTCCAAGTTGCGTTTATAAGCAAGATTATGTAATGGAAAAGCGTTTGAATCCTAGCACGAATAACACACACATAGAATTTCAGAAAATATGCATTCCACCAACTTCGTCAATATTTCTTTTCACGAGGTCCTATATAGAATATAAGAAAAACATGTGCATTCCTATCTTGGTACCTACGGTTAATTTTAAAATAAACTAAACAAAATACGGGTCAGTTTTGGTGGATACGGCGTATCAAGTTAGTGAATACGCCGTATTCCAGAACTGACATTAATGTTTTTAAAGTGCAATAAAAATAAGGATTGATAACGTCCAGACAATCAATACGCCATATGGTATGGAGCGGATACGCCGTATTGATGTCTGGGAAGACAGACTCGATAAAATTAAATAACAATTCGGGTTGTCTCCCGGGAAGCACTTTTGTTTAAAGTAAAGTCTTTAAGTTAGACTTTTCTTCAGCTTCTCTTCACTCTATTTCATGCACGCTAACGTGCCCGTGTGTGAGCCATTCTTCCATCTTCGCATTTCGAATGTAATTGGGTCCTAGATTCAAAACTCCTTTGTAGAACCGCTTAAGCTTTTGGTATGCATGCGAGATTCCATTCTTCTCATATTTCT
>BQNB010142403.1:15000-17142 GCA_026074375.1 Tanacetum coccineum | reverse complement strand
GTTTAATTTATATGTGTTAATCTATATGCTATTACTAGATCCATCCGCTGCGTACTCGTAAGCTAATGGTTACCTAGATTGTTAAATCCCAACAATAGCCTCAGCTAAATTTGTCATAAGTGTATAGTGTAGTTTCTTAAAACACTTTGGACAGTAAATTTTCTAAATAACTAACTCCATGATCCTCAAATTCAAGTACATCAATGTGGTCATCCCAACGAGATCCTTCCAAAGTTTCCAATCTTTTCAATGGAGGTGGTCCATTCATGACTACCATCTCTTGAACTTCTTCCCATTCTCTTAAAACTCTTTTGTTAGTATTGCTATCTTTGACTGGATGTTTATGTGTCAAGTCAGTCCCTTGGGAACTCGTCGAAGGATCAGGTGAGTCATTTTGAGTGATTCGCATTGCATTTTCTAGTACTTGCAGTGGAAAGTTTAGATGTGCTTTCGGACCTCTAATTCTCAATGCAGCTTTATCATAAGCTAAAGCTGCTTCTTCGGCTGTCTTGAAAGTTCCAAGCCAAACTCTAGCTCCTTTTCGTGATGAATCCCTAATTTCGGCAGCATACTTTCCCCATGGACGTCTCCTGACTCCCCTATATCGTTTCTCAACCTTCACAACGTTGCCTTGAGACCCCATAGTAGCGCCGCCATCATCATTTGAAAGAGTCTCACATGAATTTTCCAACTTTTCTGTCG
This sequence comes from Tanacetum coccineum, assembly GCA_026074375.1. Lineage (NCBI taxonomy): Eukaryota > Viridiplantae > Streptophyta > Magnoliopsida > Asterales > Asteraceae > Tanacetum > Tanacetum coccineum. The sequence goes on along the minus strand of BQNB010142403.1, from coordinate 16,440 downwards.
GAATGACTATTCCAGCAAGAATTTCTTCCCATTCTTCCGCACCAATGGATATCCATCTTCCTAGGCTAGGTAGCCTTTGTAAAAATCCCATTGATTCATTTCTACCAGTAGCAAGACTCGGCAATTCCTCCCATGATTTGGAAACTTCTGATGTTTTCTTAATTGTTTTTTCGTTTGTATGGCCATCATCGCAAATGAAATTCGCCCATACATTTTCTAAAATCCCCTCTGTCTTAGGAGTTTGCAATTTCTTTTCGACTGCCATATCTCAAGATAGAAATGGAGAGAGGCGGAGTTTAGGTATATATACACAAGGTGGTCAGAAACAACTCATCTTTCATTCAATCTAACAAAGTATGAATGGAAAATGGTAAGAAACTTTAGGTTTTGGCAATTGCATTAGCATAAATCAAGGATGATTTGAAAATTATGGTTTAAGGAAAGGGGGGTGGAGTGTTGACTTTGGTATAAACTATAATCTAATAATATTTGCTTAGTTTTGTAATCAGACGATATTATAAATAAATGGAATGATGGGGAAGTCAAATAAGTAGATTATAATCTAATACTTCTATTGGCAATGGGCCAATGGTATATGTTTATGTTCCCATTGGCCAATTTCATGGTTACTTGGTACCGAAGTCAGTACATTAAAACATTTTTCATTCTAATTAAGTGCAACTGTGTGAAAGTGGTGTGGCTATATGTTACAGTACTATTTTGTATTGATGAATAAATTTAAGTCCTAGGTCGTGTATGTTTTATTACCTGGATATCGTATAACTGGTTGGTTCATGTTCCTTTAAGCAGTTGTACGTTTTGCGAACAATGGTTCATAAAATTAAGAAGATTGTTTCAATTTGTTTTTCTAACCCGAGTGTTATAAAAAAATTGTTGTCCAAATACATACGAATTTGTTCATCATTTCATTAATCATAATTTTATGCATTATGTACCAACGAGCCTTTGGTCTACTCACCTCATAAAAACAATAAACGTGGTATTGAAAAATAACTTTTTTGCCACAAACATTCATCAGTTCCATCAATAATAGGCCACAAAGAATCACCTCCCGGCTTCCCTCTGCTTATATCATTCATAATTCAATCGGAAATGCTTTTTCCAATTTTTAAAACGATCTTAATGATAGTAATTCATTCTTCCCTAAACAGTAAAATATCTGATACAATAAATCTTCTAAGAAAATATTAAATCTACAGAATTTTTGGTATATTCTAGAGATCCATTAATAGATTAACATATACTTTGTATTTTTGTATTCTCTAGTGGATCTACGTTTAGGGAAAACTAGAAGTAAACACCAGACTTTTGCATTCGATGTATAATACAATTGAGGAAAAGGACTGCATATAATGATATTTCTTGGACATCAAGGAAAAGATAAAGCATTTCTTAAGCAAAAGGTGAATAAATTAAAGA